>JAYRBW010013997.1:0-13114 GCA_036023295.1 Invenusta paracnida | reverse complement strand
AAAACAATAATTAGAAAAATCAATATCAATATGACCATCTTATAATAGGAGTTTTAAAAGTCGAATATCTTTGGAACTTATTTCAAAGATATAATTTCCTAGTTGACATATCTGAATTCCTAAGTAATTTTTACAAAATATATATAAAATTTGGCAAGAAGTCTGTTCTATTTCTAAAAAATAGAAAAGTCAATAATAATTAAAAACAATAATTAGAAATATCAATATGACCATCTTATAATAGGTGTTTTAAAAGTGGAATATCTTTGAAATTTATTGAAGATTTAATTTCCTAGTTGACATATTTGAATTCTGAAGTAATTTTTACAAACTTTTTATAAAATTTTGGCAGAAGTCTGTTCTATTTTTTTTAAATTAGAAAAGTCCATGACAATATGACCATCTTATAATAGGTGTTTTAAAAGTGGAATATCTTTGAAACTTATTGAAGATATAATTTCCTAGTTGACATATCTGAATTTCTAAGTAATTTTTACAAAAATATATATAAAATTTGGGCAGAAGTCTGTTCTATTTTTTTAATTAGAAAAGTCAATGTCAATAATAAATAAAAATAATAATTAGAAAAGTCAATGTCAATATGACCATTTTATAAATATAAATATAATACTAATAGGTGTTTGAAAAGTGGGATATTTTTGGAACTATTGAATATATCATTTCCTAGTTTACATTATTGAATTCCTAAGTAATTTTTACAAAATATATATAAAATTTGGCCAGATGACTGTTCTATTTCTAAAAAATTTAGAAAAGTCAATGTCAATATGACCATCTAATAATACTACTAGGTGTTTTAAAACTTGAATATCTTTAAAAATATTGAAGATATAATTTCGTAGTTAACATATTTGAATTCCTAAGTTATTTTTTACATAGTAAATAAAAGTTATCAATTGTAAAGTTACAACATATTCATTAGATTTGTCATATATAATATATTACAAATAAAAATATTAACATTAAATTCATTAGTTTGTTACCTTATAATATCCGTAGGAAACGCATGAAATCTCACTTTGGTATTAGGGTATAAACTACTCAGTGCTCCTTCTCTGTTGCTGCAATTATACGCTGAGCACAGCTTCCCAATACCCTTTCTCGAAGGCTTTGATGACATTCGAAAATATCAAGTCGCAATAATTTTGGTGGGAGTATAAAATGACGAACTTAGAATATTTAAACAAACATATTTACGCTTTTTTGTCTGAGTGAACTCTCTTGGTATTATTACTCTATGACTGCAATCTTATGCGTGCAGTATAATTACATAAATTGTTTTCTTCACTTAAAAATATCAATTAATTAATATTGCACTTTATGGTTTCATTTGTAGTTGTGTACCTATATTAATATATAATTAATATACGTATAATACATATAATATATATATTGATTATATTCAGCCGCTTATAGTTGTTAGTAGTATTGAGCATTTAAAAAAATCTGTGGAGTACACCACTAGCATTCTTATGGCCATACGTCTTGAATAACGTATAATCAGCGTTAGATCATTTTATACCGAGATAATCCATCTAAAGTTTTACAGTATTCTTTATCTAAGGCAGGGTGTAACAAAATAAAAGGCCCGTGCTCCTACGGTGGGGGTCATATATATAGAGACCCGCATTGACATTATGGCGATTTAACTATAGTACCTATGATATCAAATAGGATCCCAAATATAGCATTAGATAGGAGATGCACTGTACAAATAGCCATATATTAATAAATTTAAGCTGTCAGAGGTAAAGTGAAATACATATTATGATGTAAAACAACTGAATTTATTAAATGTTGATTCGAATCACATATCGTCAATATGCCTTTATTGCAGATTTGCATATTTAATCCCACAGAAAACATCTAATTGATGCAAGATGGCAGCATGCCGCAATAAATTGGAAGGTATGTTAGCAGAAAATATTTTAAAATTCTGTAAAATCATTGTTGAAATACTATAAATTTCATAACATACAAATTTTAATGTTATTTTAATTGTTCTTAAATATATTTAGCAGATTATCTTGCCGCTATATGATACCAGAGAGGTCCGCTAGCGAGGCACTAGAAATTTTACACTATAGGATAATGCTTAAAATATCTCATAGTATAAGGTAGGTAACTTACAATTAGGCTTTTAATTTGCTGTTTTCCAATTGATTGATATTTTCTGCAATATTTGTAGTTAGTTAGATATATGCATACTGTTTAATTTCATTAATAGTGTAAATCAATGATTTAATGTAATTATTTGTATTTTATTAAAGATTTCGAATTCTTTCAGAAATACTTTGTCATAATAAAAATAATATGACGAATGTGACACCACCCAGGACAAAAACATTTCTTAAACTTTTGGAACATTTGCAAGTTTACATTGTAGATAAAAAATGTTGAACGATGTTTGGACGAAAGTTTGGATAACACCTAATTGCTTCTTACAAAAAGGTAGAGAAACATTTTACAAATGTTTGCAAAAAGTATAAATTTATGATTTTTTTCAAAAACGTTTCTCAATTTAGTTTTTGTTTGCGTGTTTTTCTGTAACTAGGTCAGCATGTATGTAATTAGTTAAATGTTTATTAAAATACGTGAAATGTAAGTTTACAAGCAAGGTGCATAATTTACATTTTTAAGATATAAAATATATACATACACTTTTAATAAAATAAATAAATTGATGCTTAAAAAGTGGCTATAAATCATAATAATAATTGCAAATCAATATTTATTATAAAGGAAACCTATAGTCTTCTATGTTCTCAAGTCAGTAGGTATATATATATTATATATACATTATTATATACATATATTCCTAAACAAATATCGATGTACCGATTGACATATATGATCGACTGCAGTAAAATTCAAGTAGGATTATTCTATTATTGTCCGAGTCTTGTGTATTAATTGTTTAAATAATATTGACCATAAAGGAAATAAATATTATACAATTAATTTATAAAAAGCTACAAGAACATAATTAACAAAAAGTATTGTAGTTGAAAAAGACTGTATATGATTTGTTATTAAAATTATACTTTACCTTTGCTTTACTTAAGTTATTTTACTGAATATATTAGCAACGTTACAAATTTATAAAATCTTGAACTAATAATATATATTTTTTCTTATATATCGTGTCAATGAACTTAATGTTAAATGTATAAGCCAAAATAAATTATATACATATTTTCAAGCTATGTTCCTCATTGTAAGACAGTTATATAATATATTCTCTGTATGGAGGATAATTCATGTATTTAGGTGCCTATATGGCCAATACAACAAAACGAATGTGTTAAGACGTTTGCAACGCTTGAATATCACAATAAAATTGTTATACAGTGCTTATGTTTGATTGATACTGTATTTATAGTATTAAATAGCGAATGGCACAGGAATAAAATCCAAAGCTAATAGTCGTAAGTCATATAAATATGGCACATATTATGATCACATGCTAATATATTGTATAAAACAATATGTCTAGAATGCCTTCTTCTATTTGAGTGTTTGTTTTGTATTTAAGATAAAGTATTCCATTTTAGGACGCGTTATGTTTTAATGGAAAGTATACAGTTTAAATACATACTTAATTTTCATTAAAATAATCGTTATTAGAGGCGAAGTCTCTAAAAATGTATGGCAGATGTCTTACAAATAACTGTGGGTGTTACGAGCTTATAGTCTCTCTCCCCCCTCCCGAGAATATCAATGTTACAAAATATATTTGAACTATTTTTTATAAATTTACCTTATACACATCGACACATTATTGAAATCGTTTAGATAAATAGTTGCAGTGCAGATAATAAAATATGGCGTAATAGTTTTAGTGCACGCAATCAAGCTGCAATGTGTCGCAATTGTCTTAAAATACGAATATAAAGTAAAATTATAAACATGGCTTAGATAAACAGTTCATAACACTAAATATGTTATATTCCATTATTCCATAATAAACATTCAAGTTATCGCATGATATCTAATTGTTTTAAATAGTATTTCTATAAATATTTTAATTAATGATTATTAGGGATGCGGGAACGCTTGGTAGAACGTGCATATGTGTAAGTTTTTAACAAAAAGTAATGTATTCGTATGCTTAAAATAATACAAAAAATATAAAGTATAAATACAAAAATAAATCAAATATTCTGCATTCAGAATATCTTATTATATATACATATATATATATTATTGACTTCAAGTAAAATTAAAAAAATCGCTATCAAAGGGATAAATATATTATGACACATTTGTTAATAAATCTGATATTATTATTATAAATATTACATTAAAGAAATGGTTTAAGATAATGAAATGTTTATGAACGTAAACAACATCTTTATGAACGAATATTGAGGTACTGAAAAAAAAACTTATATAACTTTAAATAAAGCACTAAGAAAGTTAAGTAAGTATTGATATTGTGTATTTAGATCAGCTTTCGAAGCATAAAATGTACAATAAAGGCAACACGGTAATACAGGTGTAAAATTTCATTTTGTTAGAAGATTAAAAATAATAAATAATAAAAATTCATATAATATAGCATATCGTTAAATAGAAGTAAAAGTTATGCAAATTAATTTCCAAAAAGCGTTCCAATATTATTATAATGCATAGTGAAATAAACTGACAATAGAGATCAGTTCATTACTCGTAGTCGGCGGGTAAAGAAATCAAGGAGGTACATTTGTTGAGGAGTAATGTAGTGAAAACTGACAGATACATCACTGCAACACCACGTTCCCTGAAAAATTGAAAATAATTATATATAAATTAAACAAAAAAAGTATGCACGAATATATTTCTCTTGTAATAATTTACCTATACAATATTTTACACAAAATTGTGTGAATATTTCATGCCAGTAAAATTAGTACAGCAAGCACTAACTAGATAACTATTATTATCGTTAAACACCCTCCTACTCACATTAATGTACTTTATATAGATTTTGTTAAATGAATAAGCATTTTAGAGAATTTTTTAAGCAAATTTTCTGTTAATATTTTAATCCCTCAGCATATACATTTATATACTACATAAACCGAATATTGCAAAATATACAGCAATGTAATAAATAAAATATATAAATTAATAATATAGCTAATTCTCTGCTTATCAACCTGGCGTGTTTTTAAAATCGGTCCGATTCAGAATCATCCACTCTATATATATTTATTCAATGAATAATGAACAATTCGTTCATTTTATTATTTTTTTGTAGTAAGTTCGATGTAGTAGCGAGGTATAGCGAATAAAGTTAAAATTATTACATTTTCTAATTTTTTCAAAATTCTGTTTGGATAATAGACTTTAGGGTCGGCTATCTGAGGATCAAATAATCGAAGATGTACTGCATCATATCAATCAAATGAATGTGAACACACCTGAGGGGTAAGCTCTTAAAGTAATTCTACTGTATTAAATATGTACTTTTTTATTTATTAATATCCAGTTCATATTAAACTATTACATAGTATTAGAGATAATTATCACTTATTTTTAAATTCCCTTTATAATTAAAAAAGTTGTTATATTTAATAATTGTCTTATTATCTACCATATTTATTTTTAAGCCAGTTATAAATATAAATACTGATCTTTCTACTTTTTATAGACTAAAGAGTTCTTTTTTAATTTTTAACTTGTAGACAGGCTCAGTTATGTTAGTTTAATTTTATAATTAGGTTCAGTTATTCTTTGTATATTTTTTATATTAAAATAACTAATACAGTTAGTTATATTTCTATCAATTTATTGGTGATCATATGTTTTTTCTAACATATAACTATTATTTTTATTGTTTCACAGTTCTAAAAAAGGGAAATCAAGGCTTTTCAATTTATTCTGCAACTTATTATAAATATTAGTGTATACAATTGATCAATAATCTTAAGTATTAAAACTATTTGTACATTTTTATAAAACCACATTTATTATTTTGTTATATTACAATAGTAGATTTAATAGAATAGTGTAGTGTAGTGCATGAAAGTTCATTTATACTGATATATATGTATTATAATAGGCTCAGTTATGTTATCTTTTTTGCCAAATAGGTTTAGTAATATTGATTTTTTGGTATATTTGTAAATTATTATTTTAGTCTTGCCTACATAGAATAATTACAGAATAATTACTCTATACTTGTCTGAGCTTTTCTTCTATTCTATATATTTAAACTTAGTTGTATTGATTTTTAAGAAATATAAACTTATTATAAATATTTTTGCCGAATTAAATAGGTTAAATATTAGTTTGCTTTTGGTCCATAACGTATTTTACTATATATTTTAAATTTATGCTGAGTATCAAAATTTATACTACACTTCTTATTTTACAATTGAAGATTTGTATACACTTCATTCATAAAATAGAGTTATTTAACAAATAAGTGTTTAGAAAAAACCGTGTAAAGATAAATTATACACAAAAAATACAAACAAAATAATATAACCTGTTTAAATATATAGAAATGTATACATTTCATAATCAAACTTTCACGTATTTATGCAACATTAATTTTCTTGTAAAATAATATTGTCACCAATAAATTATTTCTATTCATAATCGTATTTTTTGTGTTTCTATTTTACTATATATTTTTTTAAATAAATTAGTTTATTAATATGCTTAAAATTTGTTAACCAGCATAAAATATTATTCAAATTTCAATATTTATGGGATTTTATTTATTTATTTATTCAATACTCTACATTAGTAAAAGAATAAAGTATTCTCTGTGAATTAACTTTAAATTATATTACGAGCACATATTTTAGCTTTACGAATTGGTCAAACGCAAAGAAATTATGTGAAAGTCTTAGATTTGGATATATTTATTTGTAAAGCTAAATTAAATTAATAGATACGAATGGGGAAATCACAAAATTTTGCTCGATAACAGGCTTAAGTTATACAGTTGAGTGGTATCGCAAAAATATATGTATAATCCAAGTCATCCTAGTGTTAGGCATGTATGAACGAAATTAGTATTTTAAAGATAAAAATAAATTCAGAGCAAATACCACTAAATATAACCAAGAAACAAAACTCATATTCACAAATAATATTTCACTATAACCCTTGCATATTAATTATCATATTTAAACACATAATATAATAATTCTAATAGTAAATTCTTTGAGCTGTTTAATAATATTGAGTTGCTACGGGTCGCATTAATTTTATTTAATACCTAATTTGTTACATATAAGGTATAATTTCATTGTGAATTACTTATTAAATCTCAATAAGTAATATTATAAAATGTATATAATTGATTCACTTTTATATTGTTAATGGCAATAGAGATAATTAAATGTTAAATATAATTTTAGGCTATATCACACTGGTTTTTTTATATTACTTGAAAGTTGCGATTTATGATTGATAATTGAAAGTAGCAAAGGCACTTTTTTTGAAGAATTTACTGATTCAATAATGTATAATGCATTAGTGTATGTGTTTTATAGACAACATTTGCAGTTATAAACTGATCGTACCTGTAAAACTATTACAATTTTACAAGCTTATATTTGAATGGTTATAATTATAAGTAGATATTTAGGGAGCATCCATAAAGTTGCTACACACTTTGAAGGGGCGGTGTTTTTAAATGCGTTTGGCATGGGTATAAATGGGAGGGGGTTTACTACTAACAAATCGTAGTATGCTTGTAATTGTTATGCTTATTTTTATGTATATATTACTTTACTGCAAACTATATTCATAATTGCCTTTTAATGCATATCATATATTTTTTGATACCAAAATGAAGATTTTCATGAAAGTTACAATTAATACTATCATTTGTTAGTATCCATTTAAACGTACAAATAACCTTATTTAAAGCTATATATACCATTTTATCTGGTGTATTTTGTTATTTTGTATACTATATGAATATATTTATTGATGAATTAGGCATATTCTGCATTTTATTAATTAAATATTTTATGTTTAATGTGTGCAATTAACATCTGACTATAAATATGTATAATTTTAGATTGATTTGCTAAGTATAGCTCACACATTGATTTACTAAATAGCTCTTTCAGAATCATGTGATCCATTCACAACTCCAACTTCAGCTCATATCATCTAAATTTAATGTCAGGATTAGAAGCAAAAAAAAGATATTGAAATGTATTTGATACAAATATTGTTATGAGGACGTGAGCAAAGAACTTTCGGAAAAGAATGAGAAAGACTAAATATTTTTTTAACTGGTATCCCGGACAAAAATATTAAAGTTTTCTACTGAAAATTATAAAAATAATAAATATAATGCCAAGCATGAGTCAACTTCCACAGTTCAAGGTGTTCGTGTTGTGTTTGGACAACTTCTATTCGTCGCTACTGAAAATACTCATTCATTTTATTTGGAACACATATTGTCTTATCCATTTACAGATATGCCGTAGTCTTTGGCACATAGTGATAGTACTCCATTGAAAACAGACAATCTAAGTTAATGAAACAATTGGAATCCAAGCAAGAAGCTTTGATAACGGCCATTAATAGTTCTCTAGTCAATGTAACAATAATTAATGGATGCCTTTATATTTTCTTTGAATTTGTCTCTCGTAATGAATGCTGCGAACCTATAAAAAACTTCAACGAATCCCGTTATATGTATTTTATTCAAAATAATGAGTGAAAAGCACGATGCAAACAATCCTCTGAACAATGTAAAGCGTATCAACTGTGTCTAGCTACCACCTTCTGAAAAATCTTTGTTGAAACACGTACAGCGTGCGCAGTACGTTGCAATATTGTGAGAAATGCCCATTTCCACAAGCCGATCAATCTGGATCATCTTAGTCATGGATGGCTATTAAAAGAACAGATATTAATGCCTCTTTGGTTCACAGAAGACACCGTTCCAGAACGACTTGTAAGAGAAGAATCCGCTACATGTGTTGATGACGAAAACGAACAAGAAGAATAGACTGAAAATAGTTACTCAGATAATTATTAGTTTGATTGTCCATCTCTTTTACTTTACCCTATTACTCTACCTATTTTGCAGACATATTTTAAGATTCAGATAATTTATACATATAGGTAGCTACCAACTTAATAATATAAATATTTTGTTAAACGGTAAGTTTGTATATATGTATTTTATATACAGGGGAATAATGCGCTACATTTGTTGATGACTAAGAATAATGCAGTGGCTGAGTATAGCATTTAGCACGGAGTAATATACATTTGTTTTGGTATTTACATACACTCCATGGTATTTAAGATATTAATATTACTGTTTGGCCCATCTATACTATCTTTAAATTATTGCAGAATTACCTCTGTAACAGTTTATTATTGATACCCCTATATTATTACATCTATTAGTATTTCCTCTAACACACACCTATTAAAATATTCTGATAATTTAAGTGCATAGACACAAACTTTGTCATTTTAACTTTATTATACATTAACAATTTTTGACAAAATACACATACATATTATGTAATATAATTGAAAATGTTGTTGGGAATTTTGCGTCGTTCTTTGCAATGTCGTTTACATGATATAAATATGCAGTCTTTCATTCCACGACTAATACCTGGTCTTATTCGGATAGACAATGATCAATGTCTTCAATTTTGTGAGACATTTAAATCCAAAGCAGACTATCTTATAACAAATATTGGACTAAATTTGTGGCCGGATGAAGCGAATTTTAAAGTAAGCAGGCTTATTAATAGACACAATAGCTTTCAATTCTATGATTTTAATGATTTTAATGTTTAATCCCTCGTTTAAATTAATTTTATTAATTAATAATTTAATCAATATATGGCTTACCCATGAAACCTTCGAATAAGACATATGTTCAAACCAATCAATAAATTCACGGTTACCAAAATGGGATAACGGTTTAAAAAGATGAAATCGTTGTCGGAGATACGTGTCACGGGAATCAACAACTTTGATGCCTACCTTCTGCAGACAAATACCTGAAATAGTTGGCAATTAAGATTTATTGGAAATGATAAAGATTGTATTTACATTATGATGCAAACTCAACTAATCTTATATATATAATAATGAAAATATAGAAATAGTGTATTGGATTTTCTATTCAAATATATGTAAGTAAAAAATAATGTATGTATTATTTGTACAATAAGATATTCAGAGTTTAAAAGCATACAAAAAAGTATATAATTTAATACTAAATTTCAAATAACTATGACTCTTTTATTAATACCTAAAAGAAAGTCCTCTGCATTTTTGTCACTAGGTAAACTGCAAGAACTATTTGGATTCAATAAACCCTCTTCGACGACACGTTTTAGAGCCTCCCTTGATAGTATGTAGCCTGCTCCACCGGACATGTAGCCTTGGTAATTTTGCTGTCTTCTAAGCTGTAAAAAATGAAATACGAACAATATATTACATTAAATAATTTCAATATCGATATCCATTAAAACAGAATATTTCAAGATCTATGTTTTACTACCACATGAAGTGTATACGTTTAAAATATTTAGAATTGATATTAAATCATTAAAATATTATTATAGGCCATCTCCTTAACAATCTACTAATATTTTACAAATTAAAAAAACATTGTTTGTATAAAATACTTTAACCAAATATATCTTTGCAAATTTTCCAAACGGCAATAAGAACAATTATAATTATAAATATTTATAAAATACCTTATACCAAATATATGCTTGCATATGATCTATAAAACTATGTAATAGTATACAAAGCTGTTTCGAAGCATATGTATGTCTAAACACCTAAATAAGTTAAATTTATTTAAAAGTTAGCAGTTTTATAATAGGTCATTGAGCGATTAGCATACATAAAATTGTTCTGCATCTTAAATATTAAGGAATGTAGTCGGAGTTTATTACTTTTAGTACAATATTAAACTAATCAGTAATGCTACAAAAGCCATACTATATAGTATGAAACGTTTAGCAAATACCGCTTTCTAAATTAGAAGCGATATGGACAGAAGTTAAATTTAGTCTTAAATAATCAGCAGTAGATAAACAAGTTTTCATAATCTCCCTCACTCCAGCTAATCACAATTGAGTACGCTTTAGCACCAATAATATAACAGGGTAAGTTGGGCTCACTATTTAAACAAGTACAGTGCGAATATAAAAACGTCTAGGTCTAGTTATGCGTGAATTTTAAATGTACAAGTGTCAAATATTTTTGATGTATTTTAGCGATGTCAGGTCGCAATCAAAAATCAAATACATGGCGAGAATTCGATCATTGATTTCGTCCATTAAAGTTTTATATTTCCTGTAATAATACTTTTGAATTTCTAAATGTAATAATTTAAACCCCTATAATCGACTTAGTCGGAATAGAAGTGACTTTGATCTCGTTAAACTCTTATGTAGCATCCATGCATTTGAAATCCCTGCGTATTTTAAAATATAAGTTTCCTGTTCAATGTATTTAAATAAAACAAAAAACGTTTCCTTATCTTTCTACAGTGTTTACACATTTTTCATTATAATTTACTGGGAGGAAGAGGGTAAGTGATTTAGAAAGCTACCTTCACTACCGTGCATATTAGAAATCGCCTGTTAATAAACCTATATAATATTGCAACATTTTCTTCGCGAAGACTTATACTAGCTAATCATTATTAAATAAAAACTCATATAGGCAATGTATATTATTATTAGTTAATTATTTGTTTCAATTTATCATAGCTACGTTGATTTAAATCAATAAATAAAGACTGGTTTGTGATTCAAACATTCACGCCAACGATAATTTTACAGAAAAAATACTAACCAATAATCGCCGTCCAATGTAAACAGGATCCGATGGGGAGATTCCAGCAATAAGAAGACGCATGTTTTCCGGTATTACGAAGGTATTATCGTCTGCTTTAAGAAAGAAATCAAAGTCCTTCAAGTGATTACGATAAAGGTAGATTATGGCAGCATGTGTTTTTGCCCAAAGTGTGTCCCACGACTCTGTGACGTTCAATGCTGAATTTAAAAAATAAATTCAATGTACACATATTCAGTATATAATATATTGATAAACATTATAACTAAGACCGTTAGTTAACAAACTTACTTAAAATAGAATGTAAAAATTTACAAACAATAAATTCACAAAATGTATTTTTATGAAATAAATGTAAAATCTGTAAAGACAAAGCAGAGACAAAATTCTAAAAACTAACCTACTACGGGAATATTTGAATCAGATTTAGTGGACATGAAGAATGTCCGATCACATTTAGGAGCCCATGTTTGATTTACTGCAACCATCCGGGAGCTGTAGTATTTGGGACTTGTAAGAACCCAGCAAGCAAGTCTGTGTTGTGGAATTATAGATCTTGGACGGAAACCTAAAGCAGCCATCAACTTCTTGTTTTTACTTTTTGCCAAAAAACTGTTCATTCGCAAATTAGCAAAGGAATCTATGGATACAAAATGGTGATATTAAAATATATATTATTAAAACTATGATTGAAATGAATCGTGAAATAACACGATAAACAAATTGGTATTTCTTATTGCTTTACATACATATAACGTAAATGTATGCATGAGTTTCCCTGAGCATTGTTTAAATTTGTGTATTTCTTAAATACAGATATATATTAAACAATCAAAGATACTATAGTATGTATATGTACATATATTTTCATATAATATACGATTTCTATACAAATTTTGAAGGCAGAAATATTAATACATCAGAGACCGACGATGATGGATATTTCTGTTTGATAAATTGTATATGTTTAAAGTCATGTTTCAAAGCATTACTTGAAATTCAAAAATATTACTTCATTATAAAAATCGTTATATCAGACCTGCAAACATAATGACATAAAAAAGCAGGACAGTATTCGGAGTTAGGGTCCTATGGCGAGGCGGTAGCGAGCCTATATTGCGCAAACATTTTGACGTTTTGCATATGGAAATTAATCTAAAATCAATTATATCTACTCTCTCAGATAAATTTTCAAGTATTCTGGACACCTTTCATTACTAAATAATTTCCAATACTGTATATTTTAATGTTATAGACTCATTTGTTATATACTATTGTGTTTTTA
>JAYRBW010013986.1:0-13114 GCA_036023295.1 Invenusta paracnida | reverse complement strand
TCACTTTTATATTGCAAAAAGTAAAACATGTAGATGATATATAATACATGATCAAAATGATAAATTCCTTACTCAATACTAAGTATAAATTTCTAATATATTAAGAATGTCCGTTATAATCTACAGCAGGACCATAGCAATATATATATCAGTATAAATAAAATGTTTGCATATAATTAATAATACATTATGTTTGTCTTACATGTATCATAATAGACATAAAACTAATTTTGTAGTGTCACTAATACATTATGTGTGTCTTACATGTATCATAATAGACATAAAAAATTTGAGTACTTTTGAGTACACATTTAAAATTCAAGTACATATGAGTACATTAGCGGATTTTGAGTACATGTGGACACCCTGTATATATGTTGTTGACCAGTTGAGTATGCCGCCCAAAACCATACTGGTCGGGAAAAGGCCGCCCAGTTAGGTATATTAAAAAATACTTAACTGGTTCCAGTTTTACCTAATTTTTTTTTTACCTATTTTTTTAATATACCTAACTGGGCAGATTAGACTTAGAGCCTGACCAGTACCATACTAGGCGGATTAAAAATTTGTTAGCATCCAGTTGAGTATACCACCCAATACCATACTGGTTGGGCAAAGGCTGCCCAGTTAGGTATATTAAACAAATACTGAACTGGTCAAATTACAATTATCCCCTTAAATTATGAAACAATTCAGTTTAAATACTTTTTATGTAAATTAACTATGATTGTATTTGTAAATAAAACAAAATGTATTCAAATCGATTTGTTTCATAGTAAATAGTTTAAAATGCTAATTATATAAACTGGTATTAATATTATTTGGTGAGCAGTTGGGTATACCACTCAATACCATACTGAATTTACAAATACAATCATGGTTAATTTACACATGTATTTAAACTGAATTGTTTCATAATTTACGCGGATGACCAGTTCAGTATTTTTTTAATATACCTACCTAACTGGGCAGCCTTTGCCCAACCAGTATGGTATTGGGCAGTATACTCAACTGGTCGCTAACAAATGTTTAATCCACCTAGTATGGTACTGGTCAGGCTCTAATCCGCCCAGTTATGTATTTTTTTAATATACCTAACTGGGCAGCCTTTGCTCGACCAGTACATTATTGGGCGGCATACTCAACTGGTCACCAACAAATATAATTCTTTGATATTAATTAGTAGCAGCCTCTTTTGTTTATGAATCTTCTGTTCATTTTCTATTTAACTTTCTTAAGCCTTTCTTAAATCAGTAAATATGGCTAGTACTTCTATTTTATTATCTTATTTATTATATATATGGTCTGTTACTGCTCTTAGTAGTTAGTGCATCTATAGTATTGTTGAATGTTTTTCTGTGAAGCCAAATTGATTGTCAATTAATAGGTTGTATTTATTCAAAAATAAATTCATTATATTCTTGATATGAATGAGAGATGTAGGGTAATAAGTTCAAAATTAATAAAAGTTTAAGTTAATACAAGGTGTAGTACAAACTACTAATACAAATTACATGTATTGTGCTTCTAGGATAGACCTGCACTTGTAGTTATATTAGCAAACTGAAAATAATTGTACTGATACACTATAGTATAAGTATCAACATTAAGTTTTAACATTAAAAAGTAACTAATACCAATGTCAATGTACACTTAGTCTTAATAGTATCTAAAATAAGTAGTTCAAATGACTGCATAGATAAAAATTCTATCGTTTATAATTTAATTTTCATATACCACTAATCTTAGTTTTAGAAATTCCTCGTAACCAAAATATCTCGTAAATATATCAAACTTCCAAACATTGAAAAACCCTAATTGCAAGACATCTAATTTTAACTAAAGTACTAGTTTATAATAATGTATATATTTTAATTATTGAACTTAAGATTATAGAAATTATAGAAAAAACCATTAAACATGCAAAACTCACTTGTAGCTTCTAGATTTTAATAAATAAAAAATAAAAAACTAATAGCCCTATTAACTTTTTACACGTCTGGAAGTGTTCAGTCCTGTATAACATAAATTCAATGTATATTAAAACAATTGCGTTGTCCTCGGTTGCGACTCGATAATAGTGTTCCGTCATATTGCAGGTGAGGATCGGAGAGAGGAGCGATGATACGACCGTTCACTAGCGTCAACAAAAGTGGAATGAACGAAAACGAACGCGCGCGTGTCTCTTTTAAACATATACACCCATCTCATTGACTGAAACCTCAGACGGATTTGATTGACTGCTTCGACTTCGCGCGTTCCTTTTTACTTTTGCAGCCGTGTCGCACTTGGCGCAATTGTGTGGGTAGAGGGGAGGGGTGTGGAATGGGGAGGAGGTTCTCCCGCGCTCCACCTCTCCTACTACTTACCTTTCTATTCAATGAAATAGCTTGCAAATTTAGAAATCTTCAATCTAATTGATACTGTAAAGTTCTTTTTATAATCTGATTACATTAGACATTTATCTGCCAACCCCAAGAAATGTTGCGTGTAATTGCAAATGTATTTTTATTAGAGAGCGATGGACTATAGCACTATAAACAATTTTCAAATATCATCTATTCTTTAACTCATGGACTTTTTCTAACCACCATCTCGTTAATCGAAATGACTTTATTATACGATTGGACTTGGAGTGTATGTATGTTAAGCAGGTATTTTTTGTTAAGTTAGTAATTCTTTGTATTAACATTTGTCACTCGTTTTATTAAAAACGTATTGTTTGGTTTCATCTTAAATAAATATAAAATGTACTTAAAATATTATCACTTTTAATTTGCTTAAATGGGAATAATTATTTTATATATTTAAAGTGCTGCTAGAAAGTAATATCTTATGTAAAAAAGTAAGTTTTATTTTAAACCAAAAAATAAATATTTTACGAAATCAGTTTTGGAAGATATTAAAGATGATAGAGTTTTCTAAAAATATAAATAGTTTTATTCCAATAAATAAACATTAGTTATTATATTTAGCTACTACAAATATTTTGACTTTGTAATCTCTATTGAATCAATATAATTACATTATATTGATAGCGTTACTGACCTGAGACTTCACGCCCACGAAAATTGCATCCATAAATGTCAATCATATATATAAAAAAAAAACCTATCGTCAATCTAGTCTAATCGCTATTGTAAAGTAGACTACTAATACCCTAAAACTTTCTTTTACGACACGTAAGAACATTCTACAAATAAAAAAGCAGCGTTTTTAATATTCGTATATTTAATGTATACAAAATTTACAATATCAATGTTTACTTATAAATTGAAATTTTAATGTTTTTCAACGACATATAACTACAAAGTTCTATTAACTTAAATACAATCCATTTTATAAATGCATAGGTAATATATTTAATTATGGAGTAGACACAGATCAAACATAACAAATTATATTTGTCAGATTTTTTTTAATAACTTATAAAATATATAACCAATCCTGTATTTTGTTAGTTATATATATTATTATCAGAAATTTACATTCATCGATCAATATATTCTATAAGAGAGTATGTATATTGTGTATACAGTTCAACATGTAGTTAAAGTTTAATAAATTGAAATGTCGAACAAATAGATTGTATTAATATGCACAAAACTATTTCAATAAATATTGACATTATAAATAGAGTTGATTAACCATAATAAAAAACAAGCAGCATTTATTAGGAATTCCAGTGATCTTCTGGAGAGTATACAGGTACAGACTGATTTGCCAAAAGAGCTGCCATGGGTGACATCGGTAAGGATTCTTTTTCTGCGTCTTCTTCAAGTCGTTTCGATTTGGGCTTTCGTTTCTTCTTTTTAACTGGATTTGGATCCCAAGCAAACGTTACGTTGGGATGATAAAGATCTTCCGGACATCTATTTGCGTCCAACCAATCATGGATCTCAATCAGACAGTAGGCATCCAAACCTTAATATGAAAATAGTGTATACTGCATTATAAAGATGTATAACTCATCGAATGGTATAAAATTCAAACGAAATTCAATCAAATAACTTGAATAAAGCAACATATTACAATGATAATAATTACTATAAGTGTAAGTAAATTAATAATATTAATATACTTACACAAAAACATTTATAAATAATTAATTGTTTACCTAGCACAATTTTAATTATTTCAATTATTTCAACATTTTAAGCTCACGCCAGTAATGCAGTCAACAAATTGATTTTATTTATTCAGCTACATGATTTAAAAATCATAGACTTCACTAGACCCCAATCGAAAATATCCAAAAATGTTTCATACCTATTGCTTGTTCCCCGTGATCTGGGACACTTGATCCGACTTTGAGTGCATTATATGCAGATATTGTCGTTAAATCTCAATTTAAATTAATTTAATCCAACTATCACTTTAATCGTTTACATATTTAGTTTAAAGGTTATGTTGTTATATAAACAACACAAGTTAGGCCAGCCCTTAAAAGCAATAAATATTTATTTGAGCAAATATGAAGTAAACGCTATTATGAAGGTTCACGTACTTTTATTTAAATGAAATTCGAAACCTTCCCAAGGAAATCATACAATTTTAAACAAATGTAAGTACAAGGCTTTATGTTAGAAACATTAAGTTAGAATATTTAAAGATTGAAGGGAAGTTGTGTGGAAAGCACCTACCAGCATATCTAATCTGTGCACGTCTCAATGGCCTTCGCTCCCAGTCGGACATCTGTTCACGCTTGTTGAGAGGTCTACCAAAACACCGTTCTACCAGACCGCTCAACCCACCTCCACTGACATTGCCGTCTCCCTTGGCAACCCGAGTTGAACCAGTAAAGTCGGTCAACCAGGCATGGAATTGGGGAAGTTTGGAGACCACTTTAAGATCAAAAAGAGACTTATAGTCAAGGTGACTGTTGTCTTGATGATGTGGATGGTCCAAGAGTGTCGGCAGGGTAGTATGGAGGTGGCGTAGGTCCTCATTGAGTTCGTAGCCTGCCGTGAGCGATAAACAAAACAATGGATAGAAATGTGTAAACGAACAAAAAATGACAAAGTACAACACGAACCATTATAAGTAGAACTCAAAACATAACATAATACATTACAGAAAATACATTAATAATGGTACAGGTTAACAGAATTAATTACTTATATTATTGAAATTTATAATTTTATATCAACATTATTTTTTTATTTGAGGATGGAAACAGATCGAGCACATAGTTAAAACTTATTTCAACAGAACTGACCGACTACCAATTGATTCTTATTCAACTTTCTCACCAAGTTTTAGGATGTTGGGTTGCCGCAAAAGGTTACCCAGAGGAAGCCAGACTTCAGGATCGGAGATGTAGTCACCAAGTGCGATAAAATCGATTATATAGACTTGCTCGTGTGAGGCCAGTTGTAGAGTTGCTAGACTAATATTAAATAATTAAAATAGGGAACTAAAAAGTATGTACTCCAGATATATACATGACAATATATAATTTAAAAATAGACGTAGTATCCATTTCTTTGTATTCATCTGGACAATATCATTTCGAGAACTACTTAGTCCAAAAGTCAAGGAATAGCTTAAATGGAACTCAGGAAATTCTAAAATGACGATATATTCAGATTTTAAATTGGTTATTTCCTTCTTAAGTTCTGTAGTAACTAATTATTTTCTTTTTTAAAAGCCTAGATTAAATCCAGCTCCAACTTCACCTCGAGATCTATAGGGTCGACTAATACATTAAAATGAACTTGTGTTTCTCGATATGATGCTGAAGTTGGAACTAGGAATAGATTTAGTTTTTTATATTGGAAAATTACTCATTACAACAGAGCCCAAGAAGGAAGTCAACTATTTGAAATTTAATCATATGACAATATTATACATTTATAAGGTTCATTTTAAGTTATACCCCGATTTTTAAGTCTAGTAGTTCTCGAGATGATGTTAAAGCTGAGTTTGAAGATAAGCACAAAAAAGCTAAAAAAACCCTGTAAAATAGACATGGGGAAAAACTTACAAATGATTTTAAAATTATTATTTTAGAGATTCAAAAATAATTTTAGGTATAGTTAATATTTTTATAAATCTGCTACACTTGATACATTTTTTTAACAATGACATGCTATTTTAATAAAGTCAAAAGTGGAGTTCCACGATTACATTTTGAATAGAATAAATTGTGAAAAAGTTAGTAATTAAGAAAAAGTTCTAAGATTGTTCACATAATTGTATAACATAATCTGAAAAATGAAATATGTTATAACAGAGCGAAAAATAATCAAACACAAAAACCATATTTTTAAATCTGCAATTAGATATACAAATTTTTGTGTGGTACCCATAACATTTATCATTACAAAATTTGAAACGGATAATCAATTATTTGATCACCAGTCTACTCTTATACCACATATAAGAAGAAAAAACAATACTATAAGCCAATAATATTATTTTATATAAAACTTTAAATTTTTAATATTTTAACTGCATTTTAGTGGTTACACAAGCTATATTTGAAAGTGTAGAAATTCCGATTATCAGTAATACGCACCTTTGAGTATCTTGAGTATGAAGGGGGCACCATTCCACATCAATGCCAATTTTCGGAACAATCTAAGAGATGTGAAAAGAGCGTTAAAACAAAATTGATTTGGTTAAAATTACCTTTAAATCATTTCTAGATTTAAATTTCGCGTAAAATTAAAACAATATATAATTAAAGTAATTATTATTTTATGAAAATAATGAATCAAAATGAATATCTCAAAACTTACCTGCAGATCTTCAATAGAACGAAACAGCTTCTCCAAAGTGTTAACAACAACTACGTTGTCATAGAGATGGCTAGGAAGGCTGTAATAATGATCATCAAAATCTTCAGAGTTGCGTGATTCTTCAGAATCGTAGCTATCATAAGTACATTCCTCATTATCGGATTGGATGAAACCAAATCGTTTTGACCAAATATAGGACTCCTCGTGGGCTCCACGGTCTTGGTTGCAAGAGTTCAAACAAAAAAAGCACGCAGGTACTAATCATATTATATTGAACGATTAATTATCGTGAGTGATTTTAAGTCTTAAAGTATCACAGATGTAAATGTCACTCAGCATTTCACTGAACTATGAAAGTAAATCTGATGTTAGTTTGAATCAGGGGGTGTACAGCTAACTTTTGAAAAGTATGATAAAAATAGTAACAAAAGTATGATAGAAATAATAAAAAGAGGATATCTAAAAATGAACTAAAACATAATATGTTCATATCTAAGGTGCTTAGATATCATTTAATAACAAACATACAAATAATATGTTTTATTGCATGGCACAATTGGTAGAAAAAATCTATGAGGGATATTTAGTCAATTGGAAAATAATCAATCAATAAAAATCACACAAATCAATACGTCACTTTAATATATTAACATAAAAAAGATATATAACTCTAAAAATCTCGTTAAGCTACATAAAAAAACAAAAATTAATGCTGACTAAATAGTATAACGGGATATTCTACCAGTTCTGATTGCTATTTTGATCATTTATACATAATATACAGAGTGGGCCAGAATTCATGGACACATTTAAAATTATATATATTTTAAAATTCTTTGCATACTAAAAATGCTTATTTAATGAATAACGAAGTTTATTTAATGAATAAAAAAGTTTATTTAAGGAATTATAAATGAGTCATTAAAGCGTACACATTATATCAATCACAAATCAGTCATTTCAAATATTCAAATTGCTGTCCTTCGGCAACTACACACTTGCAATCAAGATCTGACACTTCTACAGACTTCTTCACAAATTTCAATAGGAATTGCAGATGCCTTTTCTTGGTTGTATTATCTCAAGTCAGCTGGGACTTCTCGCATAAACTTTCTCTTTTAAATAACCCCACAAGAAAAAATCTCAAGGGGTTAGGTCAGGCGATCTAGCGGCCCATTCGATAGGACCACGTCTTCCAATCCAGCGGTTGGTGAAGTTCTGATCAAGTGCATTGCGGACAAGAGCATAATGGGCAGTTGCCCCATCTTGCATAAACCAATTCACTTCATCGTTCAGAAAAAAGATATTATCTTCTATCAAATTCAGATAATTTCTGGCATTAACATTTTCATAAAAAATATGGGGTCAACAATTCCTTGTGATGAAATTCCGACCCAAACTATTTGATCCGGTGCTTGAAAATCATGTAAATACATGGAAAACATATATGTACCTGGTCAGAATTTAATGAATAAAACATGTTTGTCCCCTCTCTTATTACAGTTTAATGTATACACAGGACTAATCACACATAAATCAAATGTATGTAATAATATTACAAAAAATTATATATACGGTAGTGTTCAGATTTAGAGAACATTTTTCTATGCACGTCAAATTAAGCTATGTAATGTATTTAATTGCGTTCGGATTTAGTAAACCTTTTATGCAGTACAAAGGACTTATAATATTTACTAAATCCGAATATATTAACCCTATTTATGCCGATAGCGGCCGCTGCAGTCAGAGAAATATAAAACATCGAGTAGATTTCATTCTATTTAATTTTTTGTTCTAAAATTATGAGACATTTCCTAAATGATTGTTCTGAATCCTAAATGTTTTATAATACTATATTATGTACCATATAATATAGCAATGCTATGTACATGTAAGTATAGTATGCATATAATTATTTCATTAATCTAATCCTACATAAATGTTTATAATACTACATAATGTGATAACATGGTTTTCAATACATTTGAAATGTATAATAAAATAGATAATTTCAGCTTGCAATTGAATCGTTTGATTGGACTCTTGTTCCTACAACTATTAAGCCAAGTATACTCTTAGAAATCGAGTTTAATCAAAACTGAAGTTAAATAATTGAACATTAGGGAAAGCGAACTCACAATCAAGCATCCCAATAAAATCTTTCTGCAAAGCAAGACTGGATCCAACATGCTTCTGGATAAGTTCCTCGATACTTTGAAAGGACTCCCCGGGTTGTGTACCTTTGAGCAGTGTGGTCACGAGGAAGTGAAGGTAACCCGAAGCTTGTCCCTCGCTCACGGAGGGATAATGTTCTGGAATATATTACATGTGGACATCGTGCATACTTTGTGTAAATCTATATAAAGCGTCATACCCATCATCAAAAGTACTCTTCATTACTGTATAGTATATCATATAACACCTAAAACATAATTTGTATACTATTTTACGCGTATTAATATGGAAATAAAAGAAGCTATTTAGTAAAATTATATTTTCGCTAATAATACTTTTCAAGTAGAGAGAAGATAGGTTATCTGCATTTTACCTTTATTATCGAAAGTATTTGTAGTAATAAAAAATACTCAAATTAAAGTTACATTTGAAGTCACCTACCAACCGAGACATTGTACTTCTTGGCAAGACGAGTAACCAACTTTTTAAAAAACGGTTTTTTAACATTATTGGTACGAACATCGGGGATTTTGCGTTCTCTGAAAATGGAAATAAATGAGCACAATTAGAAAACTTAACGAATTTTATTCACACTTTCAATAAACACTTATCTTACTCTAATTCTCGTTCCAAGAGAATCAAAGCGCTCGCATAAAAGTTGTCAACTAAAGAAATAAATTCTCGCTGAAGAGTTTCGTCAAGCGAGATGTACTCTTCGATAACTTGTATTTTATCTTGAACCATGAGTGGAATCAGCACCTGGAAGACACAAAAGAAGATAATTAGTAAAACATGTATATACAATGACTTTATTAAACGTTCTATTTCACACTAGCGCTTATAGAATTGATACATTTTTACTACAATCAATTATTATTTGAATTCCAAATTATTTCAATGATAGCCTATAATTATATAGATATCATTCAAATAATTTTAACTACTGTAAACAATCATTCCTATGCACTACAAAATAAATATTATTGAACAAAATACATCTTAAAGTACTAAAAGGCAACTCCTATCGAAATAATTTCGTATTTTTGAACATCATTTTCAGTAATGCATTGCACGTCCTTGGTATTTATACCACGCAAATAATATTGTTGAGTGCATTTTTTAGCGGCATGGATCAACACAAAGGCATATATTTTTTCATGTCAATTGAAAATAATCTAAAGTGTATAAAGCTGATACAATAACATTAATATATTGATTTCGACAAAGGCATGTCAGACACCTTTTCGTGATATTTTTTTAATTTATGAGCTTAAAAATGTAGTAAAGGTATGCTAAAATTGCATGAGTCACTATTGGTTTGTCACTTCTACAATTACTTGTAGCTTTATGACCTCAAGAGCGCACCTCTCGCATATCTAGGCAGCCCGGCTGACCAATGATGGTGGCGCAGAGTGCGGCCTCCCGGAAGCGATGATTGCGGACGAGCTGCTCTACGAAAGGGAGGAAGTGACGATTGTCAGGGGGAGCTGACAACAGGTAGATGGCTGCCATTTTTTGGCAGAAGGAGGGTAAGGCACTGAAGCTAGAGGCGAAGGCGAACCGTTTCATATCTAGGGTGATCTCGGACGTGGTGCGAGGACTGTATGGTAAGAATTGGGTGTTTATAAATTAGTGGTAATAAATAAAAATGTACATATAAATATGTAAAAAAATAACTTGTAATAATGAAAAGTTGAAGATAAATCTGCCCTAATAAACAAGATGTATAACAGAAATTTTTGTAACAAATAAAAATTAATATCTGCAAACGTCACAATAAATAGTACATAAAAGTATCACAAAAAGATTTAATATATATTTTAAAATATATTCATGTATTAAAAATGTTTAGTAGACATCAGCTTATATTTATTTTTATAATAATAATATGTAAATCACTTTTCATTCAAAGTATGGAAATTCAGTTTTTGACATTTTCTTTATACCTTTAAAACACAGAGGGAATATATAGCCTTTCAACAAATTTTTCTGATACATGTATTTTTATTTGATTATAAGAAACAAATTATTGATATGAAACAACATAATTTTACATTTCTTCGCTTTATTATGATTGAGATATTCCATAATCACTTTTACGTTCTAAGTAAATACAAGGGCTATATTATAGACTAATATATATATATGCTACGGAGAAACCCTATTGAAGTCCATACTTTTGGCACTTATTGATCCATTCCCGAAAGGCATCGAGAAGAATGGCCGCCAAGGAAGTATTTTTGCCTTTGTCAAAGCCCTGCTGGATGTACCGGCACCTTGAGATGAGAAAAAGAACCAACCCATAGGGTTTGCGGAGACGGGGGAAGCACTCCTCGGTCAGCCACTGTTTTGTTGAGTCTGTTGCTGTGTCTCCTCCACAGACGGAGTTCCAGTGGCTTGTCAGACTTGCCAGATAACTGAGTGTGGAATGATGAGGTGGGAAATATTAAACCGATACTTAGTTGATAATTTTTTAAACTTATTAATCAAAGTTCTATTCATTTGATTTTAAAATTAAAATGTTTCATTAAAAAAATATATATAAAATTCAGAATAGTATAAAAATGTATGTTACCATCTCATCTGTGAAAGGGAAAATGGATGTACATGTAAATATGACTACTTAAATTGGTATAAAAGTATTTTTATATAAATACACCGGAATCTAACATGTATAGAAGTTCTAATTTTGTTTTTAAATCAATAACCAGTACGAGTTTGATAACCTCATTAAATAAAGTATTACATTAAAATTTGATATATTAGTCTATATTAAGTTTATTACGTGTACTGTTAGTTGGAATAGAGTGGAATATTAAAAATAAATAAAAGCCAATACATAAAAATTAAATTATTATTAAAATATCCGGTGTATGCGCAGCATTTAATACATTTGCATCTGCTAATTCACATAATGCATTAAAAATATTATTTTAAAATAAGTAAATGCAAATATCTGTCAATATGAAAACAGATTACCTGAAAATAAATATTTAAGTACATGTTTTATATCTTGAAGCATAATATACACTGGTTTAAATTGTCTAAATACATAGTAAAATTTCGTAAAATATGATACATGGTAAACAAAAAAATCAGTCAAAAACACAGGTATTGTGATAAATATGAACCTATATTATAATTATTGAAAATCGGAAATAAAAACATACAGAATAATTAAATATGACATGTGAATATAAATACCTTCTCCCCTCATTGAGATATGAACTGAGACAAACTTCAGTCTCATTTCTTATTTGAGCTAAACATTCGGGGAGTGAAAATGTGTCATCAGGTGATGAAAACTCTCTTTTTTCAAGAACAGAGTCAGTCACATCGGTGAAGCTCTGAATAGTGCCCACTGGAACCCAGAGATCCATGTCATCATCTGAGCTATAGTGGGCAGCCCCGCGTTCATCCCCAGAAGAGTGACTCTCACAGCCAGCAACAGTTCTCACAAATATTGTCTGTTGTGGAGGTAGCTGGAGTGGGGCAGATTTGTGGGAGTCCACATTTGGTGTGGGTGTGACGACAGTTGCTTTGTCATTGTGGAAATTAGTAAAAGGAGACATAGTGAAAATAAAATTAGTATTCTTAATTCACCACTTATGATAGATTCATATTCAAATGATATCTTAACAACTAATGTTATATTTTTTGTATATTAACCTTTTCAAGAAAAAATGTTACAAAATGAATTGGCCAAAAATTCACATCTACAAGTTTTTTATTAAAAATATTAATTTTCAAAAAATCAGAAAAAATGTATATCTCAATGTATTAATATTACAAATGTTAAAATCAAGGATAGATCTGTATCAAATTAAGTAACAAAAAAGTAGCTAGGTATACATATATATGCATGTACTTATATCATCATTATTGTCTCAAAACCTCACATGTGTATCGGACATTTTAAAACAAAACCTCACCATGTCCATTTTTGAAATTGTTCAGAAAGTAAAAACTAAAAGGTTTAATGACAATGGAACACATATGAGGTGTTAAACTATAAGCTATAACTGAATAATTTTTTATCTGTCAGACACAAGACCAGCATAGGATTAAAGAGCATAAAATTATGGTTAGGGGGCATCCATATATTGTGCACATATATTTTAAAGGTTTTTTGGACACCCACCCTCCCCCAGCACGCTTTTACAGAACCTCCCCCCCCATGCTTAGTTAATCAAAAA
>JAYRBW010013975.1:0-13117 GCA_036023295.1 Invenusta paracnida | reverse complement strand
GGGTCTTTGTTAGATCGAAAATGCGTAGGTGCGTGGGCGTAGGTGCGTGGGCAGAGGGGGGGGGGTCTTTGTTCTCGTCCTCCTCCTTCCCTACTACTGTAGTGCAGAACGATCTTTTAGTAGATTGAAACGTATTAAAACTGCTCATCGTTCCACAATGAGCAACACTAGATTATCTGGTTTATCACTTCTTCATATTCACAGAGATATTCCTATTAATCTTAATTTAGATATAGACACATTTTCTCGAAAATATCCACGGCGTATTGCATTTTCTAATTTATTTAGTGAATGATCTGTTTGTTCATTAATTGAAAATTTCTAGAATTGCGATTCCATGTTCTTCTATGTTCTACATGTCTTAGTTGACAATTTCTAGAACTGTGATTCCATGTTCTTCTATGTTCTACATGTCTTAGTTGACAATTTCTAGAACTGTGATTCCATGTTCTTCTATGTTGTACATGTTCTTACTATGTATTTGCATGTATTATCTACTTATACTTACACTTTGTAATTTTTCTTTTTATGAACATATTATATATAAATAGTAATTAATATTTATGTATATAATCCATTATTGTATATACAGGAAATAAAGCATCATCATTCATATTATTCATATTTATATTATTAATGATGAATTGAAAATTATTTATTATAAAATAGTTTCTCAACAAAATAATATATTTTAGGATAATCTACACAGCTGTTATTGACAAATATTATGTATTTTGTATATTTAAAACTAAAAACATTCCGCTGCTGATTTATCGAATCTGAATCCTGTGACTGCTCTTTTTACGATTTTGGAACCCCCCCCCTTTGAAAATCCTGGAACCGCGCCTACCTCACCGGGAACCGGGTGATGTCAAAGTTATGGATTAGTCTCAGCTTAGACCAAAAGGATTAGTCAAGTATACCTACCTACTATAACTCCATGCACAAAATTAATAATACATATTAATACCTGACTAACCCTTGACGAACACTTGACTAACACTTAACTAATTCAATTTTAATATGCGGTTAACTGAACATCCGAAATAAAATGTGCTATATATTTATACCTGCAATCCTATTAATATAAAGTTGCATTGAAATATCTTGTTGAAAAAATTTTATTATCAAATTCATTCAAGCAAATAGTATATACTTTTACACAAATGACCTTCAATTTTAAATTTTAAAGATATTTCTATAAATTAAAAAGCGTCCTTATGTGTATACTATAATCTATTGGCAAAATTGAAGTAAGTTAGCAATAGTTGTGGAGCATCTTGAAAAACTCAGTTGACGATATATGTATTAACAAATGAGTCATTATGAACTTCCAATGAAATTTGCATAAGGTTGTCTGACCATATATATGTATATATTGACTTTTATTTCTGATTAGTAATTTGGTTTTTGTAATTTCACCCCTGGAGTTACACACGCTCGTCGGGTACTGATTCGTATAGAAAGCAAATACAAAAATACAATTTTACACAACTTTATTTCATACACATATATCAATACATATCATATTATGTACCTACCTTAACTTCCTGGGGTGAATTAAAACCACACGTCAACATAAAATTATAATTGAAGTAATCTTCGGTACCTGGTAAAATATGACTAATGAAAGTATATTACACATATATAAATCATTAAGGTAGACGTTAAAAGGGTATCATCTACCAAAAAGATAGTGGTACCGGCATGATATATGCTCTATCTAAGCCCTTGATGTGAATCGCTGGTGTATATGAATGACGGAGGAATAAATCAGCGTATAAATATTTTAATAATTTGCTTGAAAGAAAACTCAATTTTAGTTAATTGCTATTAATGATGCATATTAATCAAATTCTAAAAAATTTACTGCACTTATACATATAAGTAATGAACATCTTTTTTTATTTTTTTTATTTATTATTAATTAATGTACCTACTTCTTTATTTATTTGATCAGCTGCCCTATATCAATTTAAAATGAATTAATGTTCCTTTTTAATATCTAATCATTCTCAGAAAGTAATAATGCACCTAATTGACAAAAACATATTCAGGTGATTAATGTACTCTTAATCTCAATTAAAGTTCAATTAACTAACTGACAATTAAATAACAACCTAAAAATTAACAAAAATCAATATCAATTACATATCAAAATATCACTATTGCCTTTTAGTAAGTAGCATGTCTACTTATCATTATATGTCAAACACTGTATTGGTCATCAATATATATCTACAAATAAATATAAACATATAGTACATATTTTACCATTCATTTTAAAGCGTATAGTGTATCTTTGGGGAAATCAAATATAAAAATGGGTAATCGTATACATATAGGAGATAGTGTTAATGAAAAAATGAAAAGAATATATACCTATAAGTTAAAATGTTACATCAGAGAAATCAGTTATAAAGGGTATTATTGTACCAAGCATAGAGTACATATAGAGAAACGACTCATGTGTTTTGAATGTATGTATACATTTTAAAAATATATATTAAAATTCATCGAATAAATTGTAGATTTCATTTCTTATAATTATTTGTAATTTCAACGAAAACTAAAAAAATCATGTTTGTACTTCTGCTCGTCTACCCCTGCTTGTGAGTAGGATAATGATAATAAATATTTGTTTTATGCATTACTAAATAGATAAAGCAGATAAAGAAAATTGAAATATAAATATCCAAGCATATTAGTACTTTTCAATAACAATTAAAGTACATATGTACAGGTTTGAAAGACACGAAAATTATGAATATGATGAAATCAGAATATATAACAAAAATATGTATTGTTATATATGAAAATATATAAATTACCTGTAAGCTATTGTTTTACATTTGGAAAAACTAAACTTTAAAATTTCTAGTGATAACTACAGCCATAAACGGAAACACTCTATCACTTCCTGGCATTTTAAATGCTAAAACATTTGCCAGGGTAGACATGAATGGCGGCCGTCAATGTAATCATAATCACAATTTTATTGCTTAATTATCGTGTAATATATTGATTATTTTATTATTAATTAATTATAAAATGATACTTGTTATATATAAATTCTTATCGTAGTGGTAGTTAACTAATAATATCTATCAAAAAATAGATTTTATTTATTGTGTAGTCAAAATCCATAGCAACGCCCTTTGAGTCGTTTCTCTATGTGTACTCTATGATCATGGGCATATTTTATCCAATAATTATTGTATAGCTGTTGGAAACCTTGTCTGATTTAAAACGCGAAAGAAAAACATTCTACTTAGGCTTAAAACATCGGCTTAAGCCGTCATCGTCATGACATTTCCGAATGCTTTACTTGAATATACAGGAGACTACTCTTAGAATACCAAAATTGGGAGTTGTGTGCATTTAAATATAGAATACTTTTAGTCTAGACAAGACTGCATGGAACTAATAGTATTGGTAAACAATTAAGGTTGTTCATGATCGTTCTATCTTCTTCTGAAAGGCTAATGATGAAGCTTTGACCATACTGCTTCCTTTTAATGGAATTCATCCCATTATTCTCCTGGACAAGTGTGTACAGTCGATATTAATCGTAGTTTCTGATGGGATATCTGATGACATTGTACATATTTGAGTTGTTCTTAATAGAAGAATCTTACTTATTCTTTTTCTTCTTAGTTCTGAGGCTGCGCCTAGGTATTATATGCGCTCAATTCTTGTAAGATACGAAATTTCGAGTTTTGAGTCGTTGAAATCGATGAATTGCTTACTGAAAGAAAGATATTGAGTCTTCTGTTCGTCCACCTCAGGCATTGTAAGAGGAGGGGTCCTCCGATTTGCCTATTGAGTATAGGTATTTGCGTATTATAGATGTGTTCCTACCTTGTTCCTATTCTGTTTCTACTTTGTTCCTATCCTGTTCTACTCTGTTTCTACCCTGTTACTACTTTGTTCCTACTCCTAGCTGTTTCTTTTCTCTACAGTTCCTACTTTGTTTCTACTGTATTAATACATTGCTCATACTCTGAACACTGTTCCAATCCTGATCCTACTCTAGCTGTTTCTCCTATGTTCCTACTTTGTTCCTATTCTGTTTCTGCTTTGTTTTTACTCTGTTTCTCCTCAGTTCCTACTTTGTTCCTACTCTGTTACTACATTTTTCATACTCTAAACTGTGTTGCTATCCTGTTCTTACTCTAGCTGTTTCTTCTCTGTTCCTACTTTGTTCCTACTCTGTTCCTAGTCTGTTCTTACTCTAGATGTTTCTCATCTATTTATCCTTTGTTCCTATTCTGTTCCTTTTTATGTTCCTACTTGTTCCTACTCTAAACTGTGTTCCCATCCGGTTCCTCCTCTGTTCCTACTCTAGCTGTTTCTCCTCTGTTCCTACTTTGTTCCTAGTCTGTTCCTAGTCTGTTCTTACTCTAGTTGTTTCTCCTCTATTTCTCTTTTGTTCCTATTCTGTTCCTTATTCTGTTCCTTATTCTGTTCCTACTTTATTTATATTCTATCTTCCGTCGCTTATAAGCTTTGTCATTTTAGGTTATTTGTTGCGTCCGATTATAATTATAGCTGTTTCCATTATGATGGTGGTTATATTGTCGGAGTGCAGCGATTGAGATCATCCGTGTGATAATGTTTCAGTGCTTCAAACTATTTCTCATTGGTAACTGAAATAGTGTATTTTTTCCCCGACAGTACTATTTGGTTCGGCCGTCTCAGGCGTCTTGTGTGTCTGTTACTATCCGAGTCAATATATACTGTTAGGTGATATTTGTGTAAATTGTAGGCTAATCTTTTATCTTGAAGAACATGTTTATGATCTAAAACTTGTGTCTCTCACTGAAATTGACAAGTCATACACCTCTGCAAGTTCCTGTTTCCGGATCCGACGTGGCCTCTGCTCGGCTCTCCTGGTTTTCCCATTCCAAATTTTGAAATTGAAGTCACCCATGATGATGTTGTGATGTGTTTTACTGCTGTCAAAGAGGTTGTCAATCTCTTCATAGACGGCCTCAAAATCCTCGTCCGTGTGGTTGGTCATGCCAAATATGTTTGAAGGATATTGATATGATACTTGTCTCTGATTTTGATGAAGCGATGTGCCTCTCTATCGGACATATCCTTGAAGCTGGTGACATTATCAGCGAAATCCTTGTAAACCCCAAAACAATCTCCCCTGTTGGAAGTGTTATCATCCCTATGGTAAAAGTTATGGTCTCTGTATGACGTAACCTTTGTTCCTCTTTGTCATTTCACTGATTCCGATGACGTCAAATTCGATCCTTATAACAGCTCTTTTTCAAATTCGGCGATGTAGTAATCTGAGGAAAGTGCATTTGTGTTGCATGTCCCGATTTGTACATTCCACTGGTAGCTTGTCCAAATCCAGGGATCTAAAACCCTCTACTTCGTTGTCCTTGCTCGGATACCTTCAATGGTGGTTCCAGAACTCTTGACTAAGCCAATGTTTGTTGACCTCTGTCATCCATTATATGCAAACATGGCAAATAATGATAAATATTGTACTAATTACCCTCCATTTGTGTAAGCCACTCTCAACTAGCATATTTAGTACAATATTCATATTGCGCTCATGTCATTCGCTGTCGTTCGCCAAAACAAATGGATTATCTGACATCTTTTGTTGTGGATGACGAAGCTTCGTTGATGCTTATATATAGTGTACTACAACATTTTGACACTCTATACATAAAGCTCAATCTTAATCGGAATGTTTTTCGAGATAACTATTCACCGTATGGCCGTGTATGGCACTGTGTATATTAAAACGTTTACATTTTAATTTTCCGATAAAAGTCGTCTAAACATCCGTTTTACGGAAGTTATAATATATAGTTTTTCATTTTGATATATAAAGCAGTTAATTTCTTAAATGCATGTAATTATAGCATTTTATCCCTATATACGTATAAATTCATATGTGTTCATTGTTGCCTAATTATCAATTCTTTTTACCAATAACACTTTCTGTTATATTTTTTGCATTAAATATATCGCATATATGTATATGGATGAGTTTAATGTTCTCTTTAAAAAAATCACCCAAATAATACAACAAATATTGCGAAGTTTATTTAAAATATTTTACGTGTATTATTATTTGCTTTATCTTGGTAAGTACAAATTTTTTTATTGTTAAAGAAAAAATGAAATATTAAATAAATCGATGCATTTTTACGTCTAATTAAAAACAAAAGAATATGATTTTCGAAAGAGTTACATTTTTATTATAGACAATATATTATGAAATTTAAATACCAAGGATTAAAAAATTATACTGTTTGAAATACTTATCAAAGATTAAAATTTTACAACTGTTTGAAATGTTGTAACATTGTTGCACATTTAGGAAGGCGGCTATGGCCTTGCACATTACATTCTAATCACTGTTCATCTTTGCAAGAACTAATATATTTGTGGGCTTGTTGACCATGGGAATATCCTTAAACTGCAATTCATGGGAAGTATTCCTCAAATGAAAGAATCCATGACACTTAAATCAGGGCATTTTGATGGCTACTCAATGAGTTGAGGCATATTTTTCATGAGGCATCAACTGTATTGGTATTACCGTTTGTGGTTTTACCCCCATCTTGTAGCCAAACCAATTACAGTCGACTGTGGTGCCATTTTACAGTAGTTGCTTGAATATCAAATGTTATTATGATTTTTTGGAAAATTCAAAGTATCAGAAATGTTATATCATATTTTTAACATTTTCTTTTTTATATAGTTTTAACATTTTAGTTTCTATTCTTGAAATCAAAATCCTTTGGTTTTTTATTGGGCACTCTGAATTAATTCGAATTAAAAGAAATTGAAATTGAAATAATCCTTTTTAAGTTTTGATAATCAACCTCTTTTGCTATAATTTTTGACATCTATGTATGTTCTTAAATAGTTCCTATATCTATGTTAAATTTACAAAAAAAAATTATTGCTTTGTACAATGTTACTAAGAAGCCAATATTTTTATCAAAATTATGTAGAGTATTTAAGTAAATTTTGCAAAAATAATTGATATTTTAATTGACATGTAACTCATAACTTGCAATTAATCATTGCACGTTTTAAAGGAGGATATATTTATAGAACGATAGTTGTACAAAACTCTTTCAAATGGTTTGACGACAGCTTCAAAATTCTGTCCATTTTCTGTGGCACACAGCTTACATCGCAAACTTAACTGATCTATCGTTAAACGGTTTTAAACAGAGATGGTTTAAACCAAACTAAACCAAACCGAATTTGTGAAATGACTTAGAGTATTGAATTATGATGATCTTAATGATTACAAAGTGAGGGATAACATAACTGCTTGATAATAATAATCGGAGATGAAGAGGGAATTTGCTCTAGCGAGATATATTTGTGAGATTTCGTATTGGAAAGCGCTGCTAAGCGATGATACATATTAATACATAATGTCAAATTAAGCAAATGTGTAACATTTATAAAACTTTCTCGAAATTTTGTAATAAAATATGACAAACTATTTCAGATAAGATATCAAGTAAAATTATTGATTTAAATATTAATTAGATGGTTACTAAACTTATATTTTATATTTCTACTAATTAATATAGGTATTAAAACTAACATGCTTGCATAAAAACAAAAATTGTATGGTCAAGACACTTATAGATGGGAAATTATAATATGACGGAATATATTAAACAAACAAATTAAAATATCATTTTTAGATATGAGATACAATGTATATATTTCAGGGTGATAAATAGATAGCGAAATTCTGCACAGCAAAATCGAAATATGATTTCATTTTAACTATCGGAGCATCTTATATGCTATTCTATAGTTTAGGGACACAGCAAGATGAACGTGCATATCTATTGACGTATAAAGCCTGTTAGTTTTAAATAAAAGATAATATTGCCCCGACCACACAAGTTCAAGCCGCCTTGATAAACTAATCGACTTTTAATGCAACACTTTAAAAAAAAATGAAGTTTAACTAGTTTTATTTCTCAAGCCGGCTCTTCAAGTCAAAATTACCCGTCCACACGGTCAATCCAACGTTAAGCCGGTTTAATGAACTTATCGAGTAGCTTGATGCCTTGGCTTGACAGATATTAAACTTGTTCCATATTTTCTGTCAAGCTAGTGACAAAAACTATTGGTTGATTAAGTAATCACGTCATTCAGTTAACATATGATCAATTCTTCTTCAGCTTAACGTATCATTAAAAATAATACAAAATCAAGAAACATTTTTATTTTGATAATTTGTTGAATTAAAAATTGATAATTTCATCAAGCCGGCTTGAATGATTGGCTAAACATTTGACTAAATTTTATTAGTTTACTGATAGTTCTTACACCGCAGTACACCAAATCAGTACTTCATATCACACCTCTTCACGTGCACTTTCCTAATAGGCCAAACACCGCTGATGTACTGCTCTATCGTAGGCAACGATGTCGGCATCCGTATTCTCATCCAGTGCTTCCGCCGCCTCGGTCTCGATATCGATCGTGTCAACAGTGGCGGCTTCACCGCTCTCCATTTGGCGGCCAAGCACGGCTTCACCGAATGCGCCGGTCGATTGTCCGTGGAGGGCCACGCCTCGGTAGTGAAGACCGATCGGTCCAATGAAATGGGGAGTGGAGGCGGAGCGGGGGGACTGACGGCGGAGGAGTGGGCCCGTCAACAGGGCTGCACCACGCCGGAGGTTGAACTCTTTGCGGCCAATAGCAACCATCATCAATTGCTGGTTCAACGAGGGAGTCAGTATCAACTACGGTAGGTATGGGGGTTAGGGTTAGGGTTGGGCAAAGGTAATATCGATCACTATACCGATAATATCCAAATGTACATAATGTAGGTAAAAAATCGATTGACTGCTTATAATCGATTAAAATTCTTATATCGCAGTTATTCCTATTATTTAACTATTTAAACACGACTTTATTTAGCTCCCGCATAAAGACGCAACTAGCGAAGAATAATCTGAAGTTGACATTTCCCCAATAGTGATTATATTTAGTTACTCATTTCTTTGCAACACTGCAGAACAGTGCTCAATTAAGTTAAACATATTTAATTCCACCTTTTCAAATGTCTGCGATAATAATACACATTTAAATTTTTTAGTATCTGTTTTTATAAAAGTCCCTTTAGGTGTTTTTTCTATATATTTGTGATGTATTTTTCCTTACTGTTCCGCTTATTCTGACATGTTTCTTCCTTTTCGCATTTCAAACTATAATTCAGTCAATGTAAGTTTCCTGTAGCAGTATTTTAGTAAATAAAATAAAATAACAGATAAAGTACAAGCTACTGTAAAATAAGTTTATTTTTACACGAATTTTCGGAAGAGAAACTTCCCTTATAGAGTGCGATAAGGGAAGTTTCTTTTCCGAAAATTCGTGTAAAAATATACTTATTTTACAGCAGCTTGTGCTTTATCTGTTATTTTTTTATATATAATTCAGTTGACTTATTAATTTTTCCTTTATGTAGTTCTATTTTTTGTATTATTTCCGCATTATTGATATTTCCCTAACAGTTCTCTTAAGTAATGATATTCCTTTGATTGAAGTATGTTATACATTTATTGTCCTACTCGTAAATTACATTGCAATTTCATAGACTGATCTTTTTAAACAAACATATTTTTAGGCTTTTAATACTTAAAACATTCGTTTATGTATTTATATTTAAATGGTATAATTTGTCATCTAGTAATATTTTAAATCTATATAATCGTATTTTTAAAAACTTTTTTTTATAATATGAAATATAATACTAAATTTTATTTCTAACTTGTCTCTAATACATACACGAGATTACAAATATATTTATAATTATTTTCTAATATTTATGTTGTTTGAAAGTTTATTGATCGAAAATGATTTAAAATACGCCTAACTGAGTATTGCACATATATTTTTGAGCGTCCTAAACCCGAGCAATAATTCGGGTTATTCAATGTGTCACTTATCGCGCTCATTCACTAAAAGTAAAATGTTGTCTTTGTAGACCTATATTGAACACGTTATTTTAAAATACATTGGTGTATTATATTGCCTTCTCTATTTGTCTATGTACATTAAACTTTTGTCGCTAATTTATAAAAACAAACGTCTTCTAAATTCTACTATAAATATAGTTGTAGATAAAAGTGGATGAAGGCATAATATGTTGACATTATTTAATCTTGCGATATTTTAAATTGAATTTTTGTATAATATATTACATCCCCATTGCTTAATGCATATATAAATAGCTTAGCATTATCGGGAAGAACTCCGTGATTCCTTTTGTCTTATTATAATTTGCAAAACAAATAATTCTATTAGTATATAGCCCACACAACGAATCTTGAGCACGTGTATATTTTTAATGGATTGCAGTATTATATGCAAAAAAACTTATTTCCATATATTATATAAACGCAAAAGTATTCGCATATTTCAATGCAACGCCGCTATATGAAATTGACTACATGCATAACAACTTACATTTCGTTTACTTCGAATAAGTAAACAAAGCACGATGAGGAGGAGAAATTCATTTTTATACTTATAATCACGCGAACAATAAATATTTCTTCGATTTAAGTATTATATACTCGGCTTATGATTACGTTGATTGTGACTAAGCACTTACTTACGCCAGTCCTTCCCTAGATACATAGTTCATGTGATATTCGAATAGTATCCCTTACACTTCGCTCAACCGCACGGTGAATGGTAAACTTTAATGTTACCACAACAACGCATTTTGTTCTTCCCACCAGTAAACTACATTTAGCTTAATCTACAACTCTCCCTTGTCATTGTTTAGAACTAGCTATATAAAAAGAACTATTGCACTAACAGTTAAGGAGCTTTTCGTCTCATGGTATATATGAGTGAGTTTTCACAATAATTTGCAATTAATGAGGCGCTTGTAGATTGTGCCTTAATTTTCGACAATAAAATCGACCATCTCACCCAAGGCGCTCTGCTTTCTCGGGTTTATAGATATTTGGGTTTGCAGATTAAGGTTTTACCATGGTAACGCTACTTATGCAGTTAATCGTTTTCCTTCTCATTAAATATAGTTAGTGCAACTTTTAATACACCTGTCATAGTTAGCTAAGCTGTATCTATTGAAGAGTGTCTGTTCCACTTGAGATTTATATACGTTACACATTACACATTATACGTTACACATTATACATTATACATTATACATTATACATTATACATTATACATTATACATTATACATTACACATTACACATTATACATTACACATTATATATTACACATTACACATTATACATTATACATTATACATTATACATTATACATTACACATTATACATTATACATTATACATTACACATTACACATTATATATTACACATTACACATTATACATTATACATTATACATTATACATTATACATTACACATTACACATTATATATTACACATTACACATTATACATTATACATTACACATTATACATTATACATTATACATTACACATTACACATTATATATTATACATTACACATTATACATTATACATTATACATTATACATTACACATTACACATTATATACATTATACATTACACATTACACATTACACATTATACATTATACATTATACATTACACATTACACATTATATATTATACATTTCACATTATACATTATACATTACACATTACACATTACACATTATATATTACACATTACACATTATACATTATACAGTACACATTACACATTATATATTACACATTACACATTATACATTATACATTACACATTACACATTATACATTATACATTACACATTATACATTATACATTATACATTATCATTATAGATTATAGATTATACATTGTACGTTATACATTATTTTGATGTCGTTAAAAGACAGTCATCTGTACACATCATACATATATTGACGCATTTTTCTTGTATTATCTTGCAAGCTCAACGCTAATAACTAATGCTAGTGCAGCCACGAAGTGGAGTGGATATATCCAAGATAAGAACACCTCCAAAGATACTACAATGTTTATAATATAATCGTTTATATTCAGACGTAGATATAGCATATAGGTACTTTGAAATTTAAATTTAACGTGCGTTAAATTTTAAAAGTTACAGTTAAATATGTATTTATGTGAAAAATGTTTTTCAAAATGTACCATGCACGTAATTGGCTAGGCAATATAATTCTGTGATTTTTCAAAATAAGTTGAGACTTTATTATTGATTTAATTTACTTGATGCAACATGCTTATAGTGTTACTTAATAAATATCCAATAAATTATTGCTCCAATTTTATGGTTTAGAATAGTTTGTTTATACACTGACATATCTTATATCAGTTTATCGAGCAATTTTTCGTCACATTTGTACTAAATTGATAAGATTCAAAACTTGCTTTACTATAAGGACATATTTTAAGGGTAATTACAGGTAACGTTTTTATAACAAAGAATAGTTTTACAAGGATATAGAAAATTGGTTAACGGAATCCTGTGACAATTATTTAACTATTGGAAAAATGTAAGATTGTTATAAAAAATTCTTATTGAAACTTTGTAATAATAAATTATTGTAAAAAGTATATATATTGAAATAGAATGTTCTTCAATAAAAAAGATTGCATAACAATTCCTATTATTTTATAATATTTTGAATAATGATATACTTAATTTTAAATATTTATATGAAAATATATTAAGTCAAATGATTAAACTTTAAATAAATTAATACACTTTTTGCTATATACAACACCTACAGGTGATTTACGATTAAAGCGAGCTGTGATAAAGTATCTTTCCTGATCGGCGTTATCCATATTACTGGCCTTAGCCCGATTCGTTTTTTTTAGTATTCCCAATTTATTTTATATGTAAAAATGTAATACTAAAAATTACAATAAGAATTTATTAACCAAGTAGGTAAATTGTAGAAAATAATTAGATTATAGCTCCCAAATGTGACGACATTTGGCCTATCGAGAATGTATGGGGGATGTTACATACCCACCTTATATCTTTAGAACATGACTTCGAAAATCTGGCCCAATTTAAAGAGGAAATACGAAGATTTTGGAGATCCGTAACAGCAC
>JAYRBW010013964.1:0-13118 GCA_036023295.1 Invenusta paracnida | reverse complement strand
ATTGAGGGAGGCGTGCATATGTATCCCTATAGAGCATATCTCAATAACCTGCTTCTATTTTCCGGAGCAAGTAAACGGGAACAGTTGTTGACATCTGGTTTTATCCTGAATATTGCAGGGCAGATGGAAGAAGAGGGACAGCAAACAGTGGATATACAAAGCGTCTAAATAGTGTTAAAGGGGGTGAATCGATTGACTTCTGTGGACCTTTGTGTCTGAATATGTGCCAGCAGGGCAAATATCTTCTAAGCCAGCTATTTGTGCACATTAAGTTTGTTCGTAGCAAGACAGAATTTCACCTCTTTACTAAAACCGCAGAAAAAATGCTTTAAAGGTGATTATTGAGGAGGCCGTTCTCTATATTAGACGGGTAAACGTCTCCCCTGGTCTTATCATGGAGCATGAAAAACAACTTGTGACACAGAACGCAATCTATCCTCTACAACATACAACCATGCAGACATATACTATTCCCACAGGATTGATGAGTCATATTCGAGATGATCTTTTTCGCGATCACATGCCAAAAATGGTTATTTTCGGTTCGATAGATAATAAGACCTATAATGATGATTTCGCACGCGACCCTTTTGAATTTAAGCACAATTCACTGGAGCACCTGGCGCTCGTTAGGGTGGGTGTTACTGTTTCCTTCCGGCCGCTCACGCCTGATCTAACAGTAACATGCCATGCACTACCCTACAGTGAGGGGAATCTTCGATTGGAACTTAAGTTTGGTATAGCACTTTCCGAGTCTTTAAACGTAATTATTATATCCGTTTTCAATGCAAAGATGGAAATCACACGTCAGTGTCAAGTGCTAATGGACTTTAAGGGCTAATGATGCTCTATACAAATCAACTGCTTTGCTTTGTGAGCCTATATCACCGCTTGGACAAGAATTTTCTGGGTGTCTACCCGTTAAATCGTCTCCCCGATGGACTCAGGAAGCCGGATTGACTCAGGAAGGCCAGCGCTGTTGGCTTCATTGTCAATACTGATACTGACAATCTTCCCAGTCAACATTGGATCGTCTGTATTTTTCTCCTCTATGGACGTGGAAAGGTATTCGACTCGTTCGGACAGCTGCCTCCACCTCGTGTAAACTATGGTTAAATAAACAGTGCTATCGTGAGTGGACATTTAAAACTACTTTTATTCAAGGTCCTCTGGCAACACTATGTGATGGTTATTTCTTGTATTACTTACATAAAAACTTGTGTGTAAGCTACATATGACTGCGATTGTACGAACACTTGCTCGTAATGGTGACGCTATTATTAGACAGTTTGTTAGACGACACTTATCTCTATTGTAAGGGGATTTTATTGTAATAATCGTTTTGAAAAACATGGAGGAGGCGATGGGTGATATGAACTCATATATATGGGGTGAAAATTATCTAGACTTTTACAATGCTTCAAAGACGCAACTACAGCCATATATTCGTCAATTTCTGGATAGCCTATAAACATAATAGGGCTGTGTCTACAAATTTTGACTACAATTTTAATTATAATATTGTCTGTGTAATTCTAACTCCTATTATTGTCAGATACTTGTAATGCAAACGTTTACTGAGCTTATGATTACATTGGGTACTATTCTAACAATAATACATATATATTGGATATACATCAGTATGTATAAAATGTATAACAATTCTACATTAAGACCTCAGGTATCCGAAACGCCCATGAAAGGACAATTTATTTGTTCCGCTGTTTAATATAAACATTCATAACTGTAGTAGTGAGATTCTTACTTGTACTAAAAATATACATATTTCTATGGATAAACTCGCTATTCCTTCTATTTTAACTGAGACTAAATAAGAAGTCAGATAAATATAGAGACATCGAAACGTATAACTGTAAAACGTTTAAATAAGAGTACAGCAATAGTGTGAAGTGGCTAACATGGTAGTGCAATTATCTGAATAAGAAATATCAGCTAAGCATATAGTACGTATAGGATCTATATCTAAATAGACAGTAGGAGATGGAGAAGGAGGAAGACGATAGTCAGTATATGAGAAGATAAGATTAGCATATGAATGTATACTCAATAGTCTAATTCTACGAGTTGATCCAGATCCAAAGCCATCATCAGATCCGAGCGAGTTAGAGTAGGCGAACGAGTTAGAGCAGGTTTATTTGGCGTAGCAGGCACCCTCTTCTTCTTGAGAATAATAGTAGGAGTCATCACTGCGTCCCCCGATAGAGGAGTACAGGGCTGGGTAGAGACGTTCTGCATGGTCGTGTTAGAGCAGGGCTGGGTAGAGACATCCTGCGGGGTCGGTGTAGAGCAGGGCTGTGCTGATGATGTTGTGGTTAAATCCAGCGGAACAAGTTGGGGAGAAAAAGGAGCATGGTGTATGGAAGGAAAATTAGACGATTCATCAATACTGAAGAGATCGTTAAGAAAATGTTCAAATTCGGCATAGTCACTTTCAGTGTATTGCATGGTGAGGAGAGGCGAGAGTACGACCGTACACAAGCGTAAAGCAAAGTAGAATGAATAAAAACAGACGCGTGCGTTCTTTTTGATACTTTTGCAGCCGTGTCTTTGGTTAGAACCTTGTCTCAATTCTGATTGGTCGAGAGGTGTGCATGTGTGGGGGAGTGGGGAGTGTTCCCTTGCTACACTCCCCTACTACTCATCAACATTTGTTTTACTTAAGTACATCGGTACATACGTTATAATTCGTTTAATCATGTCAAATGTACATATGTACATATCATATTAGAGATAATTATAAGCATAAGGTATAAATAATAGCATAATTATAAGAGCGAAAATTAATTTCAGTGAAGATCTGAGCAAACTTTAAACGACGAAACCAATAAACTGAGTAAAAAATGAATATAATCTTTAAATGAATTGAGCATTAAACTGTGCGAAATAATGGAATCTTTAAAGAGAGTGAAATTTATTCTGACTTTCAAAAATTCGGAATAATAAGAGTTTTTATTTCCTGCTTCTACACTAGATGTGGGCGTGTATTATGTCTTTGCAAAGATTTTATCCCGGCATCGACGATGCTTGAAACAATATTTGATGTCAGAAAAATAGTTCAAGAAACAGCTTATAATACGTAATCAAGTAATGAGATTTATTAGTAAATTGGTCAAAATCCAGAGTTACATAAAATAAAACACGTAATGAATTATATTTCAAGTATTTTGTTCCGTGTCTATTTTTTACTAAAACCTTAAAAATATTTTGTTCCAATTAAATTAAACAAATATTCTAAATTTATATCTTTTTATCACAGACTCAGGTGTGTTTACAGCAAGCAAAGTGCAATTAAAAAGTGAAATTGTGTGTAATTCAAAATGTGTATCAAGTATATAGTTGATTCCTTTATTGAAGTTGTCCAAAAAGTAGATTACAGTATTTTTCATTATCTAAAATAGAAAGAATTCATTGAAAATCCACATGAGTGTAGAATTAGATTTATGTTTTATTTAATAAAATATAAATTTAATAGGTATTACAAGATGTTTGTTATGTAAAAGATGACCAAAAGGAAATCAAAGGATAATCCTCCATTGAGGCTAATTAAATTAATAACACTCTTCTTGGTGCTAGAAATAGTTACGTCGATTTATATTTCAAACGATAAAGAATTCTGTAAACCAAGTTCTGAATTCGCGATTATGACGCACGAGGTTTTCTTCCATGTTGACCTTATTTACTGTGCGTCTCTGTGCCATCGGAAACAAGCCTGCCTTCTCAAGTACGCCAACAGGGAATGCACGTGTTATACGTATCCAGTGTGCGAAATTGAATCCTCGATCGAAGACAACTATCAGTCCCAAGAACAAACTAGCTGCAACAATGTCTACAAACGGACATCCTGTCCCCACGGAGAATACTCAATAGATTTCACGACGGAGCATGTTCGCTATTTTGTGGGTAGAGAACTCATCTTCCACGCCGAAGCGGAGAGGAAGTGTCTTAAAGCAGGCGGGAAACTGGCTGAATTCAACACATCGATCAAACGTCAAAAGGCCTTCGACTGGATACTCGACAATGTGCAAAGTATGTGCTCCATTTATCGGTTTATTAATATTAATATATATTTTGATATACTATTTTATGGATAATATCATCATTAATGTGCAAAACATGAGTTAGTTTGAAAAAAATATGTTATCGACAAAATTAACAAAATATGCAAATAATTTCAGTTTATATTTTTATTTTATTGGATACGCCAATGTTCATTACGTGCTTATATAAGACCACTTTTAAATTGTTTTGACTCCTTTTACTGTTATAATTTCGTAAATGTTTACTTATGTACTTGAGTTTTAGATTAGGGGGTTATTAATTATTTACTTAGTTTACAATAGTTGTTTTTGTAATTAACAGTGACAACTGGTTTAGTTGTTCCTGTGTATAAAAGTCATTGAAATAACTATTTTTAAATGCCTGCAATATAAAACGAAAATAGATCATATATATAGTAATCTAATATATATTTTTTATTTCGTAGTTGCTGGTTTTCATCATTCTATCCACCGTTAATGTTTTATTTACAAAATTAATTTGAAAAAATTAGAGACTTAAAAATGTTTTTTTCTGAGCAGAAAAAAGTCCAAATTAAAAAAAATGATTAGTTTGGACCATATTTACTCTACGGCACTAAAGTTCTATTTAGATATGCTTTACTTATATTTGTGCCCATAAATGTATATCTGTTCAAGCAATAAATCATCAGCTGCAAATGAAATTTAAAACACCAGCAAGGAATTCTGAGTGAGCAAATTTTAATTTTAAATGTCAACAAATATAGAAGCCACTTCTATCCATCTAAAATCTGATATGCTTTCCAGCTATTGCATTTTATAAATATTTCGCTTGAAATTATTAGTTAGGTTCAATTTTTAAATCATTTGGAAACCAAAATATAGAATTTTGAAAATGGATAACCAGAGTAGCTTAGCTAGGTAGGCCATTGTCAACTTCCAATTAAATCTTATTGATTAACTCATTTTACTCGAAGACAAATATTTGAAAGCGTTCATTTATGTAATGTTTATAGTGTCTATAAATTATTATTATAGCTCTGTGATTGCACCTTCTGCTTTGTTCCTCTCACTATAGTGATTCGAAAAGGGGGCTCCCATCTGACCTATCGGAAAATCTATCTCACTCTACACGTCGCCGGTGTTCGGCCCAATGCATCGAACTACGGGGCTCTGGGGTTCTACAATCAAGTCGAGGGAAATCCTTTAACCTTCCCGGAGGCTTACAGTGACAACGTCAACGGGGAGGGGAGTCAACACTACATGTATCTCTTGTTACAGACAAAGAATTCCAACTCCTCCGAAATCGACCACTTTAGCTATAATGATTACGTGGATGCCCAGCAGTACTATATATGCGAGTGTTTTAACTGATGATGATCGGAGTGCCAACAACTGTGCTATCAAGCAATATTCGGATTCGGACGTAGTAAACTAATACAATAAGTTCAATATCTTTGATAAATTCGCAGATCAACTTATAGTAGCTTTTTACTCCAGTAAAATATTCAATTTGGGGTATTTTTTTTAATATAAAAATGTAACCTTTTTGTACAATAAAACGTCGCAAGATTTATTTTTGGTCATTACACAACTAAATATTATTTTCATATTGACACTATATATTATATATTCTTTAATTGAATTGATTAAATTAATACTAATGCATTTTACTCGTGACCAAATTTTGCGGTTGCTCTATACGCATATACCTCTAATGAAATAACTAATCTTGTTATTATTATCTTGAGTTTACGATTATTCGTATTGAACATTTTCTTTCTTAAATTTCGGAAAAATGTAATAAGCTGTTATTATTAGGAGTATTAATATTTTGTGTTTTAGGAAAATACTATATTTGCAGTGCATGACATATTATATAAAAGAAGTCTAATTCTATTAATTAATCCGAATAAACTTGTCATTTTCAATGGTTACGTTATACTTCAATTACATTACATAATTCTTAACTTTTAAATGTTTAAAAAAGTTGTTTTAAATTTATTTTATATTTATTCAAAGTTGGCATGTTTTTTATAATATTATTCAACACCGATATACTATACCATTACAAAAAGATCGAAATAAGGTTCTACAAAGTTATACTATTCGAACATAAATAAATAACGGTTACGCTTACTAATATGTAAGTAAAATGCGTATTTAAGTAATAGCTTGTAATGAGTATTGTAATTTTATTATTTTACGTAGGGGTATTCGTATGGTACAGTTATGTATTTCTGAAGATAAAAATTGTATCACTTAAATTCAAGGTTTAGTTATGTATATTAGTACGGAAAAAATACGCACTTCCAATAAATTTGTCCTTAGATATATAGCATTCAAAGTTTTTGGGCTTTTTGGATGTAGGAATTGCACAAACTTATTTATGATTTATGACATAAAAATATTAGAATTAATTAAATAATGACGAACTGAATATAATACATTCATCTAGCATAAAGTTATCCTTCAAAATATAACAACATTATTTGAATAATAATCATTGACAAATCTATGTGACATTTAGGATTATCGTCGCCTTTGTGTGCCATTATAAAGACCTCAATTTGAATAAGAATGAAAATGAGTATTATTTATTTCCTAATTTTATAGCGTATAGGTTTTTAACTACATTACTTTGGTTAAGTATGCAAGAGTTTCATATAAGAATTGCCTCGATAAAAGATATATCATCACGTCATTATCCGTTATTTAGATGAGTTATGCCATTGTTGAGAAATCAACTGCTGCACTATATAAAATATTAAGGGTGTGATTGTTTCAGTGAAAAACACTCTAAGTATAACAACGACAATAAATTCAGACACTATTATTTATAAATTAAAGTATATGTAAGTGTTACTGCATCTTTCAGTAACAAGCATTTAAAAAACCTAGATCACTAAAATCATGCAATATATTAAAATTTTAATCACTAGCTGGAAGAATCCTTTTTTCCATATTTTTTTCCTTTTAATCTTTTTTTTAAGACAGAGAACACAGAGTACAATTTATATTTCAGCGGACAAACGCGTTGTTTGTAAACCATTACTAAAGAAACTAGTCATGACTAAGGAGATTTTCATGTTTAATAGGAGCAGGATCCAGTGTGCTTTAATTTGCTCGGAGAAAAGAGCATGTCTCTTCAACTTTAGCTTAAATTATTATCAGAAATCACTTCTGGAGAGAAAGAGAACTACAGTCTGCACCTGCTACAGCTTTTCAAAGAGTGAAATTCATTCTTCAATTTCGTCTTCGAGTTTCACTGCCTCTGGGGCCTCCTATGGCCAGAGCGGCTATACAAGGGCCAACTGCCCCGATGTTTTTGACTTCGAGGCTGAAGGTGTTGGATACTTCGTTGGGAAGGAGTTGCTCCGCCATAGTCAAGCTGAATGGAAATGTTTACAAAGAGGAGGGAAACTCGCTGAACTAGACACAGAAATAAAGCTGTCCATTTTGTTGCGATGGATCGATCATAATTCGAATGGTGAGACATTATTCATATAATGGTGTATACATAAATCTGTTTAATTTTATTTCTATAAATATTATTTAAATTAAAATGCAGACCTCTTCAAATTGTATTCAATATAAGAGTTAAAGAAAAATATATTCATGAAACTTCTTTAAACATTGAAATATTTACGTTTATAACCTTTGTATTGCGACTTCAGTCTACCGTGAACTATCCATTAACATTAACAAAAATATACTTAATTTGAGGTTCATAAGATATATCCTTTAACCTCGTTCGCTCCTCGTCAATAGTATTTATAGTAGACCGTAAAAAATAAACTAACTAGAGTATATTTATCTGTAATGTGATAAACCACATCTTTCAAGCTATATACATATATATATATATAATATACATACAATTATACTATATGTGTATTTACAAAGATAATGTGTATGTAGATCTCCACAATTCAAATTATACCATATCTCATGATATCAATGCACAAAACGTTTTTATATATTTGTTTTTATTGTACTTCATGATAATACACGAAACTAAGCCTTACCGAATTAGAATTTCATCAATTTCAAGAAAGATATGTATTTTTTAATATAAACAAGTTTTTTATTATTTTGGGCATAAAGGGTGCATTTCTATGATGTGGTTACGTGATTACACCTTTTAGTACACAATAGTGAATAAAATTTGTCAAACTTTAAAAATATAAAAAAATCACAGAAAAAATACGGGATGGGAGCATTAAAGCCCCCCGCCCCTGCTGTATGGATAGGATTAGGGTTATGGTTAGTATTGTTTATATTTAAACGGTTGTAATACTACTTTATAGTCTTCAAAATACATATAGTTATATAGATATCCATATATCACTTTCATTGCATATTTATTTATAAATGGTATGTGTTTGTAAAAAAAATGTAATTGTCTATCATCCTCTTTAGTGCTACAAGAAGGCGGGTCGTATTTTGACCTTGAAGGAAATACCATAGGTCTCCATGTTGCAGGTGTTCAAACAAACACATCGACCAAAGAACAACTTCAAGATCCTTTCAACAATATATCGACTATTCATGCCTCCATGCCAACATTCTACCATCAAATTGAAGGAACCCCATTGGCTCCCTTTATACTACTGCACTTTACCCTCCTAGAAATGAGACGAGTAAATAGCGTCGTCTATACCGTTCGAATTTGCGAATTCGGCATCAACAGTTCGGTTCTAATCAATTGTGGCTTGACACTATTAGCTAATGAGGATATAAAGCAGTTTTACATTTGTCAATGTTTTCCTTAATATTCATTAATTTAAAATGTCTATATTTACACATTTGTCAAATAAACATTTATTTCTGTATAATAAAAATGGTAATATTATGACTCTAAAAGGAAAACTATCTATTGTTATCAATCAGATTATGATTATGATTATTGGTATACATCTATATTTTCTATATACATATCTTCTGTTAATATGTATATTACCTTGTAAACAACATTTTAGCATTATAATGAAGCATTAGATCATTAATTATATATATACCTGTCTATGCTCTAATAGACATTATCTTTTGATTCCTTATGCTTAATTTGTAAAATTATATAAACCCATCGAATATTAAATTGTCTTTTTGTGACCATGTCTATATTCAATATCCAAATATTAAATAAAAAGGCAAATGTTTGGCTCCCAACAAATATACAGAATTTTGAATTTTATGTGATTATCTTTTTCTAATAAGAATTCCAAAAATTGTACATAGTTCGCCTCATTATGTATATAAAATGCATTCTCTATTTTGTCTAAAAACTATAATCCATTTTATTTGCTTGCACTCTTAAAATAATTGCCAGAAATATACATGCATAGAAGTAGCACAACCCAAAATCAGGCCCAAAACCAAAAATGAGAGATCAAAAGAGAGAAACCAAAGAGGTTTAACCCCCTAATTATCTTAAAAGTTGCCTACCCTTTTCTAAGCCATACCATATAATCCATGCCATGTGTATTTAAAAAAAATGTAAACTGGGATAGTGCATTTATATCACTTAGTTTTAAAATGAATATATTATATATGTATGCCTATTAATATGCAGTATAATTCAATAAAAATATCGGAAAAAAGTATTTATAAACTTGGAACTCTGTTTGGTATATGGTACAAATTTGATATAATAGGTATACAGTATAAAATCTTAATCGTCTGTTTAAAAATATATTAACATGAAAATATTATGTTAATATTTTTGTAATTTGATATTAAATATATATTAGATTACATATATGTATATAACATTATATGGAGTAAAATTTATTCCCGTCGGATGAAGTGTATTATTGTCTAAATTTTTAATTGAATTATACTCGTATCTTAGCATGACATACTTCCATCTATTTATGTATTCACAGATTTTTATTTTAGCAAATTTATAAAAATATAGTCACTAATTCAACCACTATGAAATAATATGCCTTTTGGTGTCATTTTGTTCCAATTTTATATATTATGTTGTTTAGTTGAATTATATGCATATCAAAATATATTTTATACATTTAATCTTCCAATGTTAAGAATCATCTCTTAATTTTTAAAATGTGATATATAGGACTACAACTGATAACTACTTAAATTATGCCATTAATTCCGTATTTCATTGCGAGGTGTTCATACAATATACTGTTATATACTGCTATTTGATCATTTTAATAATGTATTACCTACGCCGTTTACTACGTAATATAATGTAATGATTGATAGGACTATATAGTCTTAATTCATTCTTATTAGACTACATAATAAGCTATTAAATTAATTCCTTCATTTTTTTCCTATTTTTGTTGTTGTTGTCAATTAATAATATGTTTATTGCTCAATTGGTTCAATGATATTTTATTTTATTTTATTTTTACGATAGACATAATGCATTAAAGTGGGTATATTGCGTGTTTCATGCGTTATATTCGTAGGTGCTTATTTCATTTGTGAATGAAATAATTATAATTGTTTTGTTTTTGTTTTGTCATGTCATTTGCCTTTCTATAATGGCTCTGTAAAGGCATTATTAGGTTTTTATACAGAAAGATATTTACTCGGTGACTCTTTATTTCACCTAATCTCGTTTCACTTAATGCTAATCACAGAAAAGTGCTAAATTTCGTTTCACCAAAAATTGTTTTATTTACACATTTTTAAAAGCATTAAATTGTCATAAAAATTGTTAAAATAGTGAAACATTACAGCGGCATAGTGGTACACATCATTCTCCTTATGACGAGGCCGCCGTCTCAAGGTGACCAATCGCTCAGTGATTCTTCTGTACGTCAGTCCTTGTCTTGGAGGTTCATCACCAGCATATAGCAATCCCAGTTGGTGTTCCACACTCCACACGCTCTTGTTCAGTTTAAAGAAGTTCGATCATAGCAAAAATATTTTGGTGTGAACGATTCATTTGGTGGTTCATAATCAAATGCCAGGCTTCTATACGTGATTATTCGTCCTTATTTCCTCGGTGTTATCATATTTCGTCCAGATCTCGACCAGGTATCCCTACCGTATCGACCCAGGTGCTGGTCACATAATCCATAAGAATTGAGCTTCTTGATCGTCTGCTTCGTTGAAAGATTCGTAACCAAACTTAATCGATTTGAGCTGATAGTACTAGAGGTAGCACCAATCAAGTAGGCTCTCAACGTCACCATGAAGCCCGGAGCCCATATTATGACTAGGTGCCCAGGACGCTCCAGAACAGATTGAGTGAGAACATCAGTGAGATCGCGGACCTCTGCCTTAAACCACAAAAGGTCGCCAAGATGTGGAAATGGTTCTTAGTATAGGAGGAGTATAATTGAGTAAAAACAAAACAAAACGTCACCTTGACCTCAGGCTCGAAACCTATGACACGAGTTTCCCTCTCCGAGACGCGATCAGGGGGACAATAGACGTTCTCTAAAGTAAAGTGAGTGTCCCCCAGCCTGCGCAGATATTGACAGCTTGGCTCTCCAGTATACTTGGGTCCACTCATTCTCTAATCCCGATACCCGCCCTAAAAGGAATATCCTGTTTAACAAAGGTGATGAGACCACTACCTCTTTCCCAGGTTCCATCAGGTTCCTCAGGTCTGTCTTTCCTTACAGCAGTGTAGCCTGGGATGATTTGTGCATGGTCGCCAGGGGCCAACTTTGACTCCTGCACCTGGTAGATGTCGATCTTCCGATCCAAATTAGGCATTGCGTGAGGTCCGTCATTTTGGTTCGGACACCATCAGCGTGGGGACACCATCAGCGTTCGGACACCTTAATTATTGTAAGAATTCTTGGAATAAACTATAATTGAGTGAATAATACACATGTTGTTTTACATATAGATATTCTTTGCAGACCTAGGTATGCGTTGTATATATACATTTAAATGTTTTATATTATTTCCCCTATACCAATTCATTTCTGCAGCAAATTATTTTTATTAGATTTTCATAACATATTAAAAAAAATTGCAAATAATTTCATTCCAAAACAAATTTTATTGTACAAATTTCTTTCAAAATATTTTATTATACTAACATTTTCAACATATGCCTGTTTTATATGAAGTACCGAATATATATATTTCAGAAAGATACGTAAGGTATACGTAATGTTTCAAATATCTACAATCTTTTTAGGTTTCTATTTTTTGAAAGCAATTAAAAGGGCACATTTCAAATAAAAACTCAGACAATTTTAGTAACTATTAATTAAATTACTTCAATAAAACAGATTAATGTGATTAATATCTAGATAACTTTTAAATGATGCATAACTTTATAATGTTCCAAGATTTTTAAAGTCATCTCATCAAAAGTCAGAAATAAGATGCGCCATACATAGTATCTATGTAATTGTTTTAATCTACTTTGCATGCATAAACAGCGAGATCTCGCAGTTCAATATTATTCTTTGTTTTAATTAAATTGTTTATACCATTATATTATTGCTTATGTGATCTCTATTCGAACTTTTTGCTAAAATTAAGTCGAATTAAGTAAGTTATATTTGTCATTGTTTTATATTTTAATTAAACTTATTATTACTATTATTGCCATATATATACAGTATCTACAAATTTTCTATACTATCATTAATCATATTTTTATCAATCTTAAATTTAACTCAAAGAATTTACAAATTCGATTAGTTTATTTGGTTCCTAGATCTTGCACTTTGTCCTTATCCTTGTGGATGTGGTGTGACTATATACTAGAACAAGCCTCAAGGTCAAGGATCCATAGCTGTTGTTCACGAAGTCTTATTTCTGTCATTAATCTGCACACAAGATTTATCATTTTGTTGTAAGTTGTAACTTAAGTAACAACTGTAACTACAATTATAGTTGTAGTTTTTTAAATCTGCTCCTGCACAATGCTGGCATGCCTATGGCTATTATATTTATAACTTACTTTTTCAAATTTACAAAATTTCTGCACTTGCACTTGGCCTTGCAGCTACACCTAAAAAACTAACTCTCAATTATTTTTTGCACACAAAAATACAAGGGCGATCCCGTATTTTAGCGTCCCAAATTAATTTTTTTTCCAAATTTAATAAAAAACGTATAAAAACAAAA
>JAYRBW010013953.1:0-13118 GCA_036023295.1 Invenusta paracnida | reverse complement strand
AATCATAAAATATCAAATAAAATGATCTTATTTTATTGTCAAGATGTGTATGTTTCTAAATAGTGAATACATACCCGCGTTCGTGATCCGTAGCCCGAAAAGTAATACATTTTTTAGATCTTAGTGCCTGTTCAACTTCATATCTTCCTTTTGACAACTTTGTACCTGGTACAAGAACATCTGTTATAAAAGCAATTAAAATATAATATTAAAATGTGTGTAACATTTATTAAATATAAATTTTAATTTCTAGTCATATCATTACATTAATATATAACTTCGAACGGGGTTGGAGCCGTACTGGAAATTACTGGAAAATTATATTTCATTTTGATTATCTTAACGAATATATCTTTTAAGAGAGTTTCGAGTTACATCTATTTATTTTAAGTTTAGTCTACGTTCTTCATATAGAGGATTTATGACAGCTATGGTTTGTGCATTTTCGATTTAGAACTTAATAATTAAGACTTTAAAAAGTGTCAAGATACAAGAAACTGTTTAGGAGGACACTTCGGATAATGATAAATTTGAGTTATGATACATCTCAATTTTTAAACTTACCAAAAAATTCTGCGATGTCGGATATCGTAGCTCTGTCATCCGGATCTTGCGCCAACATTCTGTAAAAGAGAATAATAATATTTACATTATTCATTTTTATAAAGATTACGTCAAAGCAGAAATGTTGGGTTTGGGTATTTTCATTTCATCATGAAGTAAAAATTCTATTCTAATTGTGAACATATCCTATTTTGTCAAATGAGATGCAATATTTACGCTACCAATGTTGGTATATTCTAACACATTGACCACTATTTATTAATTCAAAATAACATTCTACCACAAACTTATTGAGTTATATCGTTTTTATTTTCCAAAAATTTATAAATATTATGAAGTTTTCAAATTATTTCATTTTCTTTTAATCTTTAATTATCAGTGATATATTTGTTAATTAATATAAACGAAGTTAAATATTTAATTTAAGGAAAAACTAAATCACAGTTTGTAAAGAATGAGAAAACAAACGAATTACATATTTATATGGCGAAATTTATTTTGTTTTATGTTTTCTGAATATTACTGTGCAAAATTAATAATAATTTTTATATGACGTGTCTGGTAGGCCTCAACAGAAATGCATGAGAGCCTCACTACCGTCTGGATAGCATAAAAGCGTCTGATAAGCACGAAACGAGGCTTATCAGATGCTTATTATTATTATTTGAGACGATTACCAGACGCTTATTATTTTTATGATGAGGCTAATCGTACTAATAAGATAACTGGTGAGGCTAACCTGACATATAATGTAATAATATTTATATTATAAATAAACAGCAATATGAATGTTATTAACATTATTGGATACAACATTCATTTCGTTGAAATGTAAATCGAAAATTTCTGTTTTAAAAAAACATTATTGAAACATTTTTATTTTACTAACTTTTCCAAAATTTCCAAAAATCCTTCAAATTTTTGTCCACAAAATTTTCCTCGAATGTTTGCATTGCAATACCTTTCTTTGATACACATTTCGTACAGGATGCAGCCCATAGACCTAGATTAAATAAAACAAATAAAATTAATAAATATTTTATAATACACAAAGCTCATGGATAATTTTAACAGTATATATTAATGTACCAATAAAAAACTTTTAGAATATTGCTGTTTAGTAAACAAATGGTTAACACTATTGTATATGTTTTAGTATGTTTATAAACATACATATATATAAACACGTATATTTTAGAATTAGAGTAATTTTTACATATTACATACACCGTGCTGTGTTACATTTAGAATATGCACATAGAATAAGTATTTTATATGCATAGTTTTAATATTTTGACATAATTATTTTGACAACTCTATATTTCAATAATTTTTTCTTACACATAATATACATATTATAATATAATAGACATCAGTAAATGACTATTAATAAACAAATTACTAGATGTTAGAAATACATCTTCTGAATTATACTTACATGCGTATAATGTAAACGAATTTTATTTCTCTAGTTGAGTTTATTAATACTGAATTTTAATAAATAGTTACATTATATTACAATAATATGACACGTATATGTATTCAAGCAATTATTGGTTTACGAATCGTTTCTTTTAGGGAGATTACACTGATAAAACGTTTATATAAAGTAAACTATATTTCTATAGACATGAACAATGGCTGCACTAACACATTGTGATATAATAGATTACATTAAGTCCACATAAAGGAGATAATATCTTCAGTATTATTATTTCAAATTTGAAATATCAAAAAATGTAGCATAAAATTGTTTTATTTACCAAACGTCGTCGCTTTTTTCAGACCAATCAGATCCATCAACAGACTTTTTTGATGGAAAATAGTAAAGATTATCAATACCATTTGATTGAGAATTTGATATTCCAACATCTCCAATTTTCCAGATGCCTTCTTTTGATAAAATATTCCTGTAGATAGATTAGTAATAAATTTTTTTTATAAAAATGTCCACCAACAAAATTATTGCATATGAATGAGTGTTTATGTCGATTGTTAATTCTTGCAAATATAATTCTCCTTTTATGTGTCTATTGTATATTATGTATTTGTATATTTAATACTGTTATATGTATTAATATAAACAGTACAAACTGTTAACATACGCATTATATATAGTTAGATATTTGCATGTGCTAGTATATTTGATTATTAAAAATGAAAAAGTAGAAAAAATCGAATAATAATGAATCATTTGATTTATCAACAAATGTATATATTTTTTATCGTGAATGTAGAAAAAGACTTGATTTTTATAATTCGAGCCGATTTAGCAATATTAATTTTTTATCAGAAATATATTTTTGTTATTTTTAACTAATATTGTTGCATTTGTTATACTAATTTTAGTGAATTATTACGATCAATGGGTTTAAGCAACCTTTTAGAAGAATTGGTTTTGAGTTAACGTAATTAAAAGGGTATTATCGTTAATTGCTAGAGTAAATGAAACCTTTATTATTGGGAATTGTTGAAGTATAGAAGTGGAAAAATAACAAAAGATTAATGAATAAAAGAATATTCGAAGCGCAAAGTATAAAGATAAGATGTGTTGAATCACAAATATGTGTAAAATATACTATTCAACATTTATAAGTACATTCTTTAGTAGGTAGTAGTAGTATAATATAAGGTTACACCACGAAGATTTCTGTGATAGCTAATGGCACCGTATTGTAGTGTACTGAGTTTCAAGTGAAAATATATTGAAAGTTTTGGTGTATGAGACTTCACCCGCTATTTTATTTGACGAATAAATACAGCGATTTCAGAGAATATTGAAATAATTAAAATTTAAAAATATCATAACGATTTATAAATACAAAAAATCGTATTTTTTAGAGATATTGAGACGACAAAACTCAATTAACAATTTGTAACACTTGTGGAGAAACGCGAGATTGTTATTCATATAATTCGTCAGGCTTAACAGTAGAGTTAGATAATCTGTAACTGTAATCTGAGAGATTATGTTTGAGTCCTGCACATGAAGCTGCTTCAGAAAGAAGTTTGGCCAGCTTGTTACCACTCAAAGGTAACCCAGGTAGCTCTCTCCGTACTGCGAGTAATTTACATTAGTAGAATGAAGTCAGAACTTTATATTAAACTTCTGTTAATTATGTCAAGATTGTTATTTGCGATTGCATTTAATCTGATTTCTTTTTAAATCTTTGAAATAAAATCATTTACCTATATATCAAATAAACTTAAAAAGAAATTTGTTTACAGAATATACTTTAAAACTGAAGTTTCTTCCGATACTTTCATTTTAGCTATAATATGAAAATAATATAAACAGTAACTATTTATATATTGTAATGAAATTAATAACAATAGAACTTGCGCAGGTTTTAAATATTTGTGCCAACTCCCCTTCGAATGAATAAACTGGACTCCTTGCACAATTTGACTGAAACAATCGCAAATACGATCTTTACTATTGAAATAACCGTCCTGAATGGCGCAATCAAGATTTCCACCCTAGATGAAATAAATAGAAATAACAGAATTTCCTTATTAATACTATTAATCAAATAAATAATTCATTTCTGCTCAACACATTTTTTTAATATACATTGTAATAATATATCAATTTAAACAGTTTTTCAACACAAAATGTGATTAAGAAAAATATACTAAACTAAAAACATATGAAAGTGTAATATATTGCAGAAAAGTATATAAAAAAAGCAAAAATTAAATGATGCAAGTGTTTTTTACGTTGCAAAGCTCCATCACAATGTATGGTTTGTTATCTTCAATAAAGAAATCCAACATTTCAACAACGTGATCACTTCTTAGTTCAATGAGTCGCTGTACTTCTTTCAATGAATCGTCCGAATAAGTTCTGATTCTTTTGATTGCAACACTTGTTTTTCTAAAATGGAGATATATACTTAAATAATTATTGCGAAATAATATTTTGAGTGGTATTATATTATGCATATAACTAATAGTATGAACTTCAATTGCAAATGTATTTTCTTTAATATTCTATATAATTATCAAGATGATCCAGTACTAAGTCTATACATTATTACCAACTAATTTCTATCGAAAGGGTTAATTGGTATATATATTGATAAAATTATCGAAATATATAATAAATGTAAGTTTATTTCACTGAATCATATAACAGAATTGTACGAAATAATACAGCAAAAATTTTCAAATGAATTATGGAAAAGGTACCTGTAGACTATTATTATTTAAGTAAGCATATATATTTCTTGAAAACATAAAAAAAATAGAAATTAGAGAATTACATCTGTAGCTATTAGATAAGGAATGCGATCTTACAATATTGAGCAAAAATGCATGAGTCTATAAACGAAGTGGAAAAAAATAAATACAGAATTATTCATTATGCCAGACTTTGGAGCATCTGGCACATAAACCATCCCAACATTTGGATCAGATAGTTGTGGATTTCGAAGTACAAAACAGCAAAGCACAACTGACTTGCTTTCAATTGTTTGTTTTGGTCAAATAATGGCCAACTGAATCAAATCGAATATCATTTAAAACACGCTTGTCTGCAGACACTGCACCTAACTGTCTCCCTCGATATGGCTTGGAGCAATAACGCTTTAATAAGTAATTTGCAACTGACGGTCGAAAATCAAATTGACTAAGGGATCCACCAGAAGAACGCTGAAGTTTCCATGCATTTGATATACACACATCGAAGCACCATGTCATAACCGACCATTACCATATTCTGCATATTATTTTAATTTCGTTTTTTCCAATATATTCGTCCATTGGATCGGTGCCTCCTATGTTGGCATTGTATGTCATCACACAAGATGGATGATCAAATTGGATATCACAATTTCTTGAATGGCTATATCTTCTAGCTGAGGAAAGGGGTAATACGCCATTGATATTGGAACCAAGAGCCACGCATGATCATAAGCCATGATCGATGAACCCCGATTCTTCTTCAAAAGTGCTTTTTAGTTTCAATTGAACAAGATTTTTGGATTCTAATTTCACTTTTTGTACAAGTGTAGAAGTAATTTCTGCCGCTCATTTCCTTGATAAGCCGCATACTTGTAAACAGATTATCCATTAAAAAGTGGAATAGCAAAACATTGAGCTCTTCTGGAAGCCTGTTGATAAGTTCAATCATTGCAGAACCACATTTACCAAATGCCTTGTCATTGTCATGTTTAATGTTGTAAGAATATCTCTAAAAATATCACATTGGAGTCAATATACTAAACTGTAATTGAGGTACCATGCTTTGTATCCATATCTTATAGACTTGCCCTTCATAAACTGATTCAGTGATAAGTGGACATAGTATTCTATTATAATTTCATAACCATCAATGTCCTTTTCCAGTGGGGCATATTTGGCAATTTTTTGTTAATTTCAGTAATAAGTGGTCTAATTTTGGATACTCTATCTATTTCTTCAAGTTCACTATTTTTTAGAAGTGCAGAAATCTCACAACTTCTTTAAAACGATGTTTCCTCATGGAGTTTGATATCAAGACATTATGACAATCTTCTTGAGTATCCCAGAACATCTTTCTATGTTGGACTCTGTTGTACCCGGACACAATAAAAATACCCAGAGTGACATAAAACTCTTTTTTAGTCATGCTGTGTTGTGACTTGTCTTTCTCAGTGGCATAAATATTTTAATATTGAACAATTTCAGTGACTAAATAATCATAAATTAAAATATGTAACAGCTCTCATGGAGTTTTATCGTTATGCATAGAAGTATTTTCTTCAGGAAACAAACAAGCTTTTGATTTAGGCATGTCAGTGATCTTTTTCCATTTATGTTCTTCCAAACAAATTTGGGCATTTTCATTATCACTGTTGTCACTATCATATGCATTTTGATGTTTCCTTTCAATAACTGCCTCAGAAAGAAGTTAATTTCTATTCAAATGATCAGGATTGAAAGTTTCTGCCTCTGAATCATCATATTCTGCGTATGTTTCTTCTCGGACCTTGGGTGGACATATTACCATATCACAAGGCCCTTCACCACCAGAGTTGGTTCTGAAACAGTGTCTGAACTACTAAACATTATTAAAAAAACTGTATTATCAACATGTTTGTCTTTGCAGTTTACATTATGTGACTATGTAAAAAGATTTTGACCACTTATTTTGTATTTGCTTGTACATATTAACACTAGAACAATCAAGATAATGTTATACCTAGAACTACCGGTCAATTGACTGGTAATTTATTTATATGTTGAGGGAAATGGTATCATTAAAACATTGTAAACAATTATTAGAGATAAATAGACATTAATAACCATAATTTCTATAGAGTTTAATATAATTTTATGTGGATATACATTTACAATATTTTAGATATAATTGAACATATGTTATCCAATATGTAATATATGATTTATATAAGTGATCAATAAGTATGATAAAAGCTGGTATGCAAAATGCCTTACAAAGCATGTATAATAAAAAACATTGTTATCTTATATGTAATATATATGATTAATGTAAACGATTTACCCCATGTTATACATTGCAAACAGCACATGTACTATGTCGTTTTCGTCTTGTTTTTTTGCATCGACGGCAAGTAGTTCGGCAAGTCAAATTTGCAATGTCTTCAGCATCAGCTATTTGGTGTCGCTGAAGTGGGAGCTACTGTTTTCTCTTTCGACGATCAATTTGTGTCTTGCAGAGATTTTTGGAAAGTGAAAAATGGAAATCTCGACGGGAATTCTACCAAAGCCTGCTATTCGTTGTCATTCTGAAGGCGTTGCTACAACACGTGTAAGCCATGTTGAAGAAAACGTAGAGTGACCATCTTCTGGATGAAGCTTTGCTTGAGTAATCTTTTAACATTTCGTCGGCCTTGTCGGCATCATATTTGGTTATAATGTATAATTGCACAATTTCAGGAGACTTCTTGGTGTTTTCAGCCACGTTGCTAACTTTGTGAACACTGGACTATAGATAGATTGTCTTGTTGCGTTTGGCTTTGCAGCCCAAAAGAGAAGTGTTGTTGGAAAAGGAAAAATTACAATCGTTCAGAGGCACAGTTTTGCATGCTTCATGCATTTCATGCAGCTCATCAATCGTTACTGATTCATGGGAACGATAAGCTCTCGAAGCCTTGAGCATCATGCGGTACCATGTTGTTCGCATTATACAATATCGATCCTCTCGTTTGCAGATCTTTCTGGTAGCTTTATCACCAAAACGAATAAAGTGAATAATCGATTGAAATCGGTTACGTTGTGTTTTGGTGAAATGAACTCACTTCAGTTCTTACTCTAACCAGAGTCTTCACTCCAAAAGAAATTGAGTGGTTCATTTCGTTCTTTAGTTACGCCGCGATAGATACACAGACCTATGAATGCTTTCAGTTCGATACGGTCAAGATAACAATTTGGTACCCCACGAGTAGCTGCTTCATTATTTGATTATCTTATTATGTCATCAATATTGTTTATATCAAACAGTTCAAGGAATACATCCACGATTTCATCAGATCGTTGTAAAATATACACAGTTGCACGACCTTCATGACGAATTATATTCTTAATTATATTCTTATATTCTTATTATTATTGACAGGTTGCTTGTGCCACTGAGTTCGTAGCTGTCCCAAAAATAGGACACTGGAAACTAATTGGTTTATTAAGTATTGAGTCAAATTAGGGTTACACAAATTAATTTTACTTTTAAATATAAGTCACTATTTTATACATGAATTTGGTTCACAGTTTAACTACAATTAAAGATTAGCAACTACGCCCATTTTGAAAAAAAAACACGTTTAAAATGATGTTTTGTTTATAAGGCACAGAAGATTTTAGTAATGGTGGTCAATTGATTTCTGCAACTAAACATAAAATAATTCGTAAAATATTATCAATAATATTTGCAAGTCAAGGTTTTTATATTCCTAAATATTAATTTTTGGAACTTTCTGATGTTCCTGATAACAAACAATTTTAAATTTCATCATACTTTTTTATACGCGGCGACAGAATTATTTTCGACAGTTCTTTTGATTTTAAAATTGAAGTTTTTGACAGTTAAACAGAGGATTAATCAGCAAAAAACTATATACATCTTTTTATCTCTCTTTTACTTGTCGAACTAAACCAACATACACCAAATAAATTTGCGAAATACTCACCCGACGAAATAGTGCGTGTTTATTTTTAGCGGCTAATCATTCTGTCTGTACTACGTTTTCTCTTCATATATTGCTGCATCGCAAACTATACCAACATACACTATTCAAAACTTGCGCAATACCCACCCGACGATATTGTGCGTGTTTACTTTTCAATAGATCGAACCGAATTACAACATTGCAATCACACTGTAAATACTCCAAGCACTAATTGTACAATGTTACTCAATACGTAACCAAGTCAACAGTCACTAATGCTATTCTCGATCTGTCTCCGTTGTGACCTTGACTTTACAGCGTATTTAAACTGCATAATGGAAGAAATGACAATAATGACTACTACTGATATTAACCATTTAAATAAAAAAGATATGCTGAAAATTCTGCGATTTATACGACATGGATTCCAAGAAATGATTCCTGTTACACTGCCGCACTGTAATCCAACCGCAAACTCTCCAGGCAAAGAGACAATAACAAAGATCATTACCTCGGACTATCTGACATCATATCGGCGGCACACAAGAAGCTGCGGAACGAAATTCGAGCCGATCTTCAAGAGAAAATATCTTCCCTCGCGCCGTTATCGATTAACAACAACTGGAGATCGATACGCTCAAAGAGACGATGAAATAGCAAGGTGAGAAACTCGTACTCGTGGACAACACGCTGACGAAGCATATTTTAAACAACTGCTCTACGCCATTGAACTGGAACCATTTAAATATAGTTCAATGCTCTACGCTACCTGATAACTCAGACATTAACATGCCAGCCGGGAGAAAACAGAAAGGACAACTATGGATAGATACAATATCCACAAAAGAAAAACACAGCCATGGATCAACTCATCTTTGGAGTTCCAGAAGAAAAAGACACTTCTCTTCAAAGAAGGTTCTACACTCTCAAAAAGAACGTCTCAAAGTGCATCAGCGCCCTCAACGAAACAGTTGAACATTTAAAAAAAGATTTTTATCGCATTGGAAAGTTTGTAGAGAACAAAAGCGACCACTGACATGCGCATCACGTAGTCCATAACAATGATGATTAAATATGGGGCAATTGTGTCCCCCTGTAGAACACCTGATAAAGTTTTGTATTTATCTTTGTTGCCATTTCTTGTGTGAACGTATGCATTCGAGTTAGTGTAGAGAGACATGATGGCATTTACGATGATTACCGGTACGCCGTAGAAACTCAGGATAGTAGGTAGGGCAGATCTATCGATGTAGTCAAACGCCTTCGTGTAGTCAATGAAGGTGATGACTAGGTTGCGCTTGCGTGCTCGGCATGCGTCGATGATGATACGTAGTGTCAGTACCTATATAGTATTGACAATATACTAACATGTATATCTACTTATTTATATCCTCTTTATATGTAATATTATAATTATAAATTAAGTGGCATAAATACGTATTGTAAAATGCAAGCAAATAGATTCTGCAGATAAATTCAATAAAATATGTAAAAATGTACTTTTTACATCATGTAAATTAAAGATAATGGAATATACTTTCCATTTACTTATTTAATACTTTAAATTCGCTTAAACACATATAAACTTACTTTTTAATACAAATTGTTTTAACTAAATTTTGTTAGAAAATGTCAAATTATACCATTGTTAGCTTTTTAATTTACTATTAGAAGCTTTGTTAAAATAATTATATATCCTACATATCATGCACGGATTTTTCAAATGGAGTCAATTTTTCGCTGGAAGGCAACTCAAAACAATTTTTACAATTAAAAACATTTGGGCAGGGAATACAAATTATAGTAGTCCCTGCATTTTGGAAAATCAAACTGAATTAAGTAAAAATAAGTTAAAAAATGTTATATTATTATTTTACAATTAAAAACATTTGGGCAGGGAATACTTACCAAATTATAGTAGTTTCTGCATTTGGGTAAATCAAACTGAATTATGTAAAAATAAGTTTAAAAAAATGTTATATTATTATTTACAAATCATTTTAGCAAAAATTTCAATAAGTTATAACATATTAAACATGATATAATTTACATAATTATATGTTCAACTTAAAAAGTCTGCTGAATGTCATTTAGTCATAAACTAAATTGTACATATCAATCCTGCGAGGATGAAGTGCTAAAAACTTCTTCACAATCCGTATAGTTCATCAAGTGTCCGTATAGTGAATGCTCATCAAGGTTAATAAAGACAGTCATATAATATAATCGTCATGGATGTTCTTTATAGCCAGGGCCGAAAAATAACGTTTACATTCACACGTATACATAGTTTCTGGTAGTGTAGGTACATGCGAGCCGTAAGGATGTGCAGGTTAGGAAACGGTTTGGTCAAACATTGCTAATACCTTTGCCAAAGATATTGGCCTTCCTTGAGACTCGGTACACTGTTAAAAAATAAATGGCATTTTGATATAACCGAGGCATCCAAGTTTAATCACAAAGGCATGTATTCTTTTAAGCCCTTAAGTAGAATGGGAAATTTTATTTAAATATAATAACGCAAATATGCCATTCTATTTAATTATCTTAAAAGAATGGCATATTTATATTACTATATTCACATACAATTTCCCATTCCACTTATTAGAGCTTAAAATAACGCATGCCTTTATGACCAAGCTTGGATGCCTCGGACACCTATTTAAATGAACGCGTCAATATAAACACACTTAAATAGAATGGGAAATACAATGAGGTTAAATATCCAAAGATTAGATTTATTTGAACACATTAGACAGATAATAAATTACAAAAAATTAAGCAGAATTTTTAAAGACACAAACCATTTTTGACCATGAATTATTTTGAAAGTTAAAGGTCTAGCAAACCACAAACTGTTGCAAGAGACTGCCATAATCTCTTGGGAAAGAATAATCTATCATAAAATAATTTGCCACTAAAATAAGCACAGTATCAATGAGATCGGCTATCTCCCCCACCGCGAGCGTCTTCCCCCTGTCATCCACAATGAGGGCTCTTTCGTATATAAATTATGATGCGAGGAACATAGCGATGGAAACTGAGATGATGACCGAAGAGAATACAAAATATTAATGTCATATATGCTATAAGATATAATATAACTAAGATATAATATCTAAAAACGATAAATCAACTAAATCTTAATTTAAAAATATAAAATCTAAATAAATTTATATAGCCATTGGATTGTGTATTGCTTTTATCGTGCAATACAAGTGATTTATTGTTAAATAGTTATTAGTAAGTATGTATCTAATGTATAGTTATGCGATATAAAAATGATGTCTATACTTTATTATAACGAATTTAAAAAATGCGACAGTATTATATTATTTTTTATATTGTTAAAAATTACAATTAAAAAAAAATTGTGTAAAATTAATTAACACCTTTTTAGTTTATATAAAGGAAACGATATACCTACACATCAAACAATACACTAATTTATTGCATATTTAATATTCAGAATTTGGGTCTCCCATTGTTAGTCTTTTTTTGAGGTTACAGTTTAAATATTATTAACTCATCTTTTGTTAAAAGTTTGTCAGCAGGAGGTAACTTCATTTTCATAGACTTGGTTCCGATGCCGGCACATCACAGAGATTGACGTCATTTAAATACTACAAATAAAAATATTAAATATCTAATTAGGTAATTGAATTTAGATAAGATAAGCAATGTTTGTAGAAAGACTTTATATTAATATTAAGTAAAGACTTTAATAGTATTGTATTTAAACTAAATGCAAACATAAATTACGCATTAATTAGAGAAATAATTGAATATAAATATTAGATAATAAACTAAAAGATGGGCAGATATCATTCAAGACATTCTTAAAAAAATAGAAAATCATGTAAAACATTACTCCAATATATCGTTTCAAATAAAATTTAAATACAAATTATATACATGTATCTATCAGGTATAATTTCCAGTAGAAATATATACGTATATCACATTTTGCATAAACAATAGCTACTAAGAGACACATATTAGAACATTAATCTAATGTGTGACAGATAGGTTAATTTGATTTACATAACATTAAAAAGGAAATTAATCTTAAAGCATAAACAGTAATACAATTATGACTATATAATCGACATAATTGCAGGCACTAGCAGCCCTCACAAAAATACTGATAATTAACTATTGACTATAATATAGCAACTCACCAATACTGATTCCAAGCAAAATTGCAGTAGTAGTAGAAAAGGTGTCGCACGAACTCAGTCACGTGACGTGCGGGGGCGGGGTGCTGAGTGCGGTGCACTGTGGAACGACTGCACCTTACTGAGTGGGAGGGGGGGGGGAGGGGTAGTCTCGACCAATAACGATCGAGTACGATCAGCCAATGACAGAACAGGAAGAGTATAGAAGGAATACGTGCGGCTGTTTTAGTCATTCTACTTTGCTTCGCAC
>JAYRBW010013942.1:0-13120 GCA_036023295.1 Invenusta paracnida | reverse complement strand
TGACCACAGTTTATTACATTTGAAGTCAAATGTTGTCAAGTATGGTTCACTTTGTGACATCAATTGACAGCGTCTGACCATAGTTAACTTTTCTAGTGACCTCGCTTGACCATGTTTGACCACATCTGACCACGTATGACTATACCGAAAACCACAGTTTACTACATTTGAAGTCAAATGGTGTCAAGTATGGTTCACTTGTGACATCAGTTGACAGCGTCTGACCATAGTTAACTTTTCTAGTGACCTCGCTTGACCATGTTTGACCACACTTGACCACGTATGACTATACTGAAAATCACGTATGACTACGTATGACCACAGTTAACCATACTTGACAACAGTTATTTGACCTGTGGGAACATATGAATGATTAATTTATCATATACCTACTTTACATTTCAAATAAATAACGATATTTATAATGTCAAGTATAACATAATATTAGGATCTATGAAGATATTGTAACAATCTCGTCGAGCTGGTTAAGCGAGAATTGAGTTGAACACTCAACTCGAAGAAGAGATTGGTTTTCGTCGCTTTTCTAATTAAAATTTTGCAGCAGTTCATACAGTACATATGATGTATAGTATACGCTGAAATGAATAACAAAAAAATGTTTTTCAATGAATAAAACGGACAAAAGTAAATTAATAAACCACTATCAATGCATTTTAATGTCAATTTATTGACTAGTAACATTTCTGTCTTCTATTATATTTATAAATAATAGTTATATATTCTGTTATAAATATAAACCGATTTTGTTTAGCAGTAATACTTATTTTTATTGTATTAATATTTTTAACGGGGGTAGTGTATACTCTTATTGCATTTGGTAAATTTCCGTTTATTTCGGTAAACATTATTTATTACAAATTAAAAATATATATATTCTTAAAATAAAATACTCAAATTAAAAAAGTGTAGTACTCGTACAGTAATAAACGTGTTGTTATAATTGTAACAGTATTCTTAATATTAACTTAACTTTGAGATAACATATGTATTTCAAGTTAATAATAAATAAATACATATTATTACTGTTGTCTATACGAAAGATTTTTTCATTGAAAACATTGTTTGAAAATTAAATTAAGGTGTAAGCATTTTAAATTGACAATTATTTAGCTTTTATGTTTTATAATAAATTAAAAATATAAAAAAGCAGATTTTAAATGAAATGAACTTATTATTAAAAAATAATGTGCAATTGATTAATAAAACTGAAATACTACCCTTGTAATGCAATAGATTGTATCGGTAAGGTAGCATATTTAATCAGATAAAATTACACGAATTAAAATTAAATTTGATTTGTAAAAGATTTTTAACTAGATTATTTTATAAAGGTGGAAACCTTTTGAAATGTTTATATTACCACTAAGTAACACAGTATCAATTGTTCATTTTGTATTAATATTTTACATAAATACGTTTTAGTAAAAAACAAAAAACACTTTAAATTGAACACTTACCTCGTTATTTGTCTAATATATTTGGGTAGATAATCCTGTTTAAAAAATATTTTGACGTTCACCGCCAGAAAATCACGTGAAATAAAAATAATGGAGGTACCTACTATAAAAATAAAACCCGAAGTTTTGTATGTCTGCACAAAATGAACAGGAATGTTTATGTACCTGCTTATAAAATAAAATGTATGCATGTAATATTCTAACAATAAGTTCAAATTAGTGCAGCCTATCTGTCGGAAGTATGCATAAATAAATGTACCGCATTTAATTTATCGTGGAAATGAAGTTTCTTTTATATATCTATAGGTTATGTTTATAAAGTCATTTATTGCATACTTTTGATTGGATATTGCGTTTAGTTTTGAGAGCCAATTATGCCGAAGCAGGTGCCCTAGTGTTAAAAAGCACGAGAGTGTGATATATTTAGATACTGATTAGTGTTTATTAAATTCGTTATCTTTTGTTACCTTACTCCATTGTTCTAATAAAATATAGGTATGCATGTTATTATAGGCATTGTTTGATTTGTCGTGTATGTTCCTGTAGGTATTAAGTATATTAATAGTACATAATGATTGTTGAATGACTGTGGTAGTGGTAAAAATCTCATCACTTTGAGTATGATGAGGAAGTTTGAACTAAAAAGTTATCATTATGATGTTCCTAGGATATTATTATTAGGCGAGAGATTTGTGTTGAGGAATAGAGAAGTAAGAATATTTGTTAATCTCTGGGAGAAATGTGCAGAGATGTAGGAAGAAAATCAGAGGATGAATTAAAACAGTAAAAACCTACAATTTATAAAGAAATAAAATACATTTTGGAGACTAACCATTATCATTTTAATAATAATAATGAGGAAGCAAAAGCTTATTTACAAGCAAAGATAGTTAATTAAAGAAGGATTGCATAAGACAAAGAAAAAATAGTATCGCATAAAATAGTATTACATAATTTACCAACATAAAATAGATCAAAATACAATTAACATTCAAATAACACATAAAGATATAATTAATTTTCTAGACATCAAAATTAGAAAATATGAACAAAACAAAGCTATAAGGATTATTTGGGAGGTACAGAAAAGAGCTTGAGGGCATTAATTACAAATTTAGCTATATTTATATATATATTTAACTATATATATTATAAAACGCAATATTAATATTTAAAAAGCCGGAGTTGAGATTATAGATATTATTATAGTTAAAATTAACAAGATCTGTTTGCTGCACTTTAAAATTATTACAATTATGAATAAGATTAGAAGCTGAGAAATTGATAGTGTGGCTAGTGGATCAACTTGAGTTATGAATAATACATTATTAATATTATTATTTGTAAAAGTGATGTTATGTTCTTTTATTTTAGTGAAAAAATCCTGACCCGTTTCTCCTATGTAAATGTTACTACAATGTTTACAAGGAATATGGTACACACCCGGTTTGTTAAGGAAAGATGGAGACGAAGAGTGATTAGAATAAATATTAGATTTCAAATATTTGGAATTAAAGACGGAGTAAACAGAACAAGTCTTTTATTCTTGAGAGAGAAAGGAGATCTGCTTTTAAGATTATAGAGAGAAACTTTGGCAGAAGAAAGAGCTTTTTGAAGAATAAATTTGGGATAAGCCAAGCTAAAAAGAAATTTATTGATGAATGCTATTTCATCATCTAGAAAGTCGAGGGCTACAGGTGCGGAGAGCACGCAAGAATACATTTTGAGAAATCGACATTTTGATTTTATTAGAATGAAAAGAGAAAAAATAGAGATAGTAATCAAAATGAGTAGGCTTACAAAAAACATTGAAGTAAAGAGAAGAATTAATTTTCAAAATATCGCTTTTCTTGATATCGTTATTTTGAAAATTACTAAATTTATGTCTTTGTCGCGCATTTTGATACTTGGGCATAATTACATAATACATTTATTCTATTTAGTATGGGTGAGAGCCTGGGCGTATGAATTATAATACTGAATATGATCAATGTTGTATTATTATCTTATTGTACATATTAAGTTTTTAGATAACAATTTGTTCATGATGGCCGATATTCCGTCGTTTTTGAAAGTGTAGAAGACAAAATATGATGCTTCTTGGAGTATGATATATGTATAGGTTAGACTGATTAAACGACAAATCATTGGTGAAATTCTATAATCTTTAAATTATATTGTATAAAAAATAACAACATTGGTAATATAATTCTTTTAAAGGTAATTTCAAAGTAATTTTCAAAGGTATATTCAAATTGAAGATAAAATATAGGTAAATACAAAATGTTATTTTCGTGAAAATTCTTTAATTTTTTGCATATATTCAGTAGAAAACTTTAATTCCAAGATTTATTTAAAATAAGGGATGGTTTTCTTTAAAAATAATGCCAATTTTAAAATAACTGGGAGGTGGGGTTGGGGGATTTTACCCCCTTCCCCCCCCCCATGTTGCTAGAACCAACAAGGCGCGTTTCACAAACAATCTTAAATTTATGCGGAATTTAATTACAAACAAATTTTTCGTTTAAGTTTAGTGCGTTTCACAAAAGAATTAAATATAAAATTTAAGTTAAAATTAATTTTTCGTTTAAGTTTTCATTTAAGTTTTTTTATTATTATTTTTCAAAATAGATAAAAGAAGCAAACACATGAGTTGTGTTTGTTTGTGTATTTGTGAATGTGTTATGAACAGAGGTTTGAGTACAATAGTAAATAGCATCAAAATTAACATATTGATTCAATTATATGTACATACATATAAACTGCTCTTGTATTTTTATTGAAAAAAAAAGCATTCATTATATAATTTTATACAAACATATACCGAATAATGTTGAATTTTTAGTAAAGAAATCATTATCGCCATGTGATTATGTATCTATTGGTAAATTTAAATCTGTGAAATGTTCTCTAATAACAGTATTTCTCACATCTATTCCACTTTGAAAAGCAAATAGAATATTGGGATTTTGAAAATGTTGTTCATTATTTACAATAGCAGCAAAAGAGCAATATAAGCCATATAGAAAAGCACTTAAAATGAGATAGACTCGATTTAAATTTACATTTAAATTTGCGCATTTGAATACAATAGTGAAACTATATATTAATTTTATATTTAAATGCGCACTTAAATGAAAACTTAAATGAAAAAAAAATTAGCGAGAAATTAAATTTTCATTTAAATATATCACTTAATTTTTTTGTGAAACGCAACTCATATTTAAATTAAAATTTAAGTTAATTTTTTCCTTCAATTGGATAGTACAACGCGCCCCAGAATTCTAAATAAGTTATTACCTGTAGAATCAAGTTGTAGATAACATCAGCTTTCTTTCCCTAGAAGCGAGAAGCTAGCTTAATCGTATTCATAAATAGGTGATAAGTTTCCCTTTATTCAGAATTCCGCTGCTTTGTCAATCAAATTTAAATTGGAATTTCCAAATAGTTTTTCTTAGAAGAATTGTAATTGCAAAATATATCTTCGCCATTTAAAAATTGATTGAATTACATATAGATCGCTGAAATTCATGGATTGCTCAGTCCCTTTTACAAAAAAGGAATCCGTCTTTTAAGGATAATTATGCACATCTAGCGTAAATAACTGTAATCCTAATTATCGAAATCCCGCACCAGATTTCTCAAAACAGTGGGCATAGACCAAAATGAGTCGTGCAATTTAATGCTACAATGGGAACAAATAGAGCGTCTTCATAACTGAAGTGAAATCGGGAGAAATTGAAAGCAGCTGCTAAAAAGAAGGTGCTTGAATTTAAATGGATCAGTCTAAAACCAGTAAATAAATTTACTTTATTCCAGTAAATGCGTGGTTTTTATGTATATACATACATAAGGCGCGTAGAACTTTAGCTTATATATATTTATTAATTGAAGTATATTTGTTTTTAATATGTAAAGCATTTCTGCTTAAGAATGAGTTTTTGATAGGTATATTATTCTAAGGAAATGATGCATGCAATTATAAAATTTGGATCCTAAAAAGTCAGTCATTTTTATTATTCAGGTGGTCAAAAAACAGTAACAGTTCCAGATCCAATAACTTCAACACTAACAAGCAAGCATTAGTCAGGTATTTATTTATTTAGCCGGTAGGATGCAAATGTTTAGATACATATAATGTTGAAAAGCTATAATAGTTACGTTATTATTCTATGGCTATAGTATATACGTAAAAATTAAATAATAATAAAATGCATTTTATTGATTTATTATGATACAGTTCTTTATTTGAGTTGTAAAAACTAAGTGTTCTTTTATTTTTGCACGTATTGTACATGCACATGTATATAATATATATATATTCTTTTCCAGCAGCCGTATCCGCCCGTTATGTCGCAGCGTTGGCTGCTTGAATATGTTTTTGCCAAAGCAATCTGTTTTCGACATCATCATCAGTTAAAGTTAGAGCCTGCATGTCCTCTTCGATGTTTTCTCGCCATCTTTTCCTGGGCCTTCTCCCCTCAATCTCTCTTTTCATTTCCATTTTCGCTGGATTTTCCTCCTCCATTCTCATTATTCTCCCATTCTCATTCTCCATTCTCAATCATACCATCTTAGTCTTATCTCTCGGACTTCATCTGTAAAAGTCATCTGCAAATAGTAATTCCTAAGGTAGTTCTCTTTTAAATTCTTCACTAATCACGTCTAAGACCACAATGAATAGGAAGGGGCTTAGGTCAGATCCCTGGTGTAATACTACTTTTATGTGAAACTCTTCTGTTTTTCTGTACTTTGTTCTCACCACTGTTCTTGACTGGTTGTAAGTAGCCATAACTAACTTGATTACTTTGTCTAGTGTGTGTCGCTTTTGTAGGCACCAGTATACTTGGTCTCTAGGGTCTCGATCACATGAGTTTTCCAGATCAACAAATGTTCTAAACTTATCTTTGTTCTTTTCTAGGTACTTTTCCTGCAGCTGTTTGATGATGAAAACACCATCTTAATTATACTGTTATACTTTTGCTGGGTAAAAGCAATGTATCAAGGTAGAAAGAGATGATGTAGCTAGAGATTGGTATAAAGAGAAAATATAATGAAATCCAGCACCGAATCTGAGCCATACACTTTATATGTGCAGGAATGTTATATAAATCTGTATTAGTCATTTTCCTAAAAAATTTCCTAAATTTTTTTATCCAAGTGTGCTTTTTTGCTGTATACGTTTTTGTAATGAAAGTATTTTTAATGTATTATAACCAGATTTTAAGCAGCAAAATATTGGCACATTGAATTGTTTGTTCATAGTGTACTTCATCGATGACGTGAGTATTAATTATGAAACTAATATTAACTTTCTAGTCGAGCTGGTTAACAAGACTTTTGATAAACAGTTGAGCAGAAAATCAAAGATGAAATGTGTTTCACTCGTTTGTACTTTAATTGTCATTCTACTAAAGTTAATAGATATGACACGCCAAAATAAATAACAAAAATATTATTGTACAACTTCCATGTCAACTTTGAATTAATAAGGTTATATTAATGCATCTTGTTGTCACTTTAATGTTGAGTAACAATTCTATATTTTATTTCTGCATTGTCATTCATCTACAAATCGATTTTGCTTAGCAGTAAGATTTACTTTTCCAATATTATGTTTATCAGTCTTATAATATCTGAAAATTTTATATTTTTTAACCATATTTATTTATGTGAATATTTTTATATAATATTTAAACAAGTATCAGGGAATACCTTAAGTTATATTAAAGTAGTCCCTGACATGTATATTTTAATATATTATTGGACCACTCATCAAAAGACTCAATTTATGAGTTTTGTAGATCAATTCTAATATTGCATAAACTTATTGTGAATTATGTTTTATTAGCAATTTGATAGTAAATTTGATAATAATGTTATAATTAATTTTATTAATTTAAGGCTAATTTAAAAAGTATATTATCAGTATATTATCAGTATTTATATCATAATGGACGAACACAAACTTTTTATCATTACAATAATAATTTAGAATTTAAACATTATTTATTTTGTAGTATACAAGTCAAGGGATATTTTCTTATGTCAAGATATATATAAATAACTAAATACAAATATTTTTCAATTTTTTTACTAATTATGTTGGCATCTTAAAACAGTAAATAATATTCCTATTTCTAATAAATATACAATTAAATATACAATTAAATATAAAACTTTCATCCTGTGTGTAAGGTTGAGCGTGTTCAACTGAAAAATCAAGAATGAGAAGATTTTTTAAAGTCCACATTTAAGAATACGAGCATAAAACAAATCAATACTTCACTACGCATTTTAATTAGGTGTATAAGGTTGTGCATCAAGATTCATATACACGATATAAACATATATTTATGTTTTTTTGTTTTTTTATATATATATTTACTTACAGAATTTACCTACATAAGGTATTCATAGTGACGACACGGAACAGGTCTAGTGTAAGGTCCTCGGTGTAACTTTTAGCACAAATGAAATGGGACTCCACACATCAACAACTGCGTCAAGTGCGTCCAAAAACTTATAACCCCCTTTGACGCCTTAAAAACAAAATTGACGAATTGAAAATTCGTCAATTTTAAAATTCTTAAAATTTACTTCACCAACACCCGCAGCGTTATAGAATATTCCGCCCCATTTTTCAGGGTGTTAAACCAAAAAAACACTCAAATTCTTGAAAAACTTCAAAAAAGAGCATTGAGAATTTTTTTTCTCCAAATACATTCCCTTTAACACTCAATCCCTAGAGACAAGACTATTATTGCAAGCCCAGAAACTATTTCTCTTGTCACATTCAAACCATAACCATCCACTACACTAATTAACACCCGGCCCACGTACTCCAACGCTCCAAAAAATGTTCATAACCCTTCGCTCGATCTATAATCAATAGACAGAATTCTTTTTATCCTAAAATCACCACCATCATAAATCAGTAATCGTTGCTTTGTTTCCCCCTACATGTCTATGTTTATATTCAAATGTTATTTCTATTCACTTTTGTTTCATAATTGCTGATTTCCAATCGTTGTATAATTGTCATCATCATGCGTATACTGTTAAACTTTAACCTATATACTAATATTTTATTTTTACATATCGAAAGTAGCGATCGTCTACTTTCAACCCTCTACAAGATTTCTATTAATGTAATTTGATTTACAAATATACGCTTATTATTATTATTATTATTTTTAAATATTTTTACAAATGATTTCTTTAGCTTGTCATAAAGCATTTCAATGTATAACTTTGCCTTTTGAAGTATGCACGCTCTTTTACTGTTTCTTCAGAATTATATGAAAAATGTAAAAAAATGTGACATTTTGGTTAATTTTACGCAATAAAAAGGTGTATCCTGAAAGTATTGATTCCACGCATCGAATCACAGCCTACCTAGATGGCTGGCTTCCTTCCCACTTCATTGAAAGCATTTATTCCGCGCAGCGAATCACAGCCCACTTATATAGTTAGACATTCAGATATCATTTGGATAGTGCCGTTATACATAATATATTTTGTGAGATAGGGTATGTTCGTTCTATAGAGAAGGAAAGAACAAAATTGTATATTTCTATACCTGGGACCTTCCTTCTGTACACCTATGCTCTATCAAATGAGCCACTCGCCCCCTAACTGTGTTAAGTTGATAAATAATACATACATAAATATATAAGATAATATAATAATTTTTAGCATTAATTATATATTAATAATAAAAAATAATGAAGCTTCATTCCCAAGACCGAAATGAAAATTTGGAATATTTAAAAAAATATGTTATAAAATCTTTGAGATATGTTAATATAGTAGGTATATTCAATATACACTGAGCATCATAAATTTTGTAACACATCATAGAATTTATCCAAATTCAATATTCAAATATAAGGAAGGAAAATCCATAGACATGGACACAATTTATAGTCAAAAAACAATGCATAAAACAATAGATAATATTTTATAATTCGTATTTTTATTTTTCTAGGTTTAAATTTTTTCTGAGATGCGTAACAAAATGTTTGATGTTCAGTATATATGTTTATATTAAATTAAATGTATTAGGAACATATTGCATCTGTAGGTCATTTTATGTAAACATAATCTGCATGTTTGACAAATTATAAAGTATAATTAATATTTTGAATATATACATATCTATTTATATATATATATAATCCCACATTTGAAAATGTTAATGATCAACACCATAATACTAAACATGGTGATAAAAAACACCCATTGCCTCATTGCACCTTTGTTTATATCTCAAGAAAATTGTAGATGAAGACACGCTTGGTATTACCGACTGCACTGAAGTCACTGAGGATTCAAAATATTGTAAAGGTTAGACCAAGGGAGGCTCCATCAGGCTGCAGGTGAACTGATAAGTCAAGCAGATGGTCGTGTGAAAGCTGGTGGGTCTCATTATAGTCTGTAACCATCTGTACACGTATCGTGAATTCGTGCACCAGCAGAGCAGGCGAATGAATTAACAACATGATGTTTAGCTGTGAAAATATACGTTGCATTGTTATTGGTTGAAGCCACACTTGAGTATCATTGGTTAAGAGAGGGAGGGTAAAGGATTGGGGAGGAAAGGGGAGGAGCTGGGAGAGGATGATGGGGGAGGAGGGAATGATGAGGAGAAGTGATGATAAGTCCAGATCCAGAAGCACACCACACATACTACTAGTAGTTTAGTATTAAACCTGCAATTAGTAGCTATTAATAGTAACTAATAAACCGTGCAAAATCAAAACCAATCAAGTCTAAAACTTCACTTTTTCAGGAAAGCAAAAAATCTGTAATTTCTAAGCAAAGTTTCAATACATTTTTGCGTCATTCGATAAATTTCGGATATGGTGTTACACTGTTTAATTGTTAGCATATATTTTAAATATTAATTTATTCAGCTATTGACTGTATAAGTCGTTGTTTGTATAGGACGCGCTATACAAATGCAGTACCACAGATCACAGAATAAACAGACAAAACTATTTTTTGAAAGGACATACGATTTGTTCCAAATATTTTGTTGGTTTTAATATATTTCAGCTTACAATAATAAAAAATAAGTAACTCATAAAAATATTGTCTTTAAATTGTATATTAAATATTTTTATAAATGAATTTTTAATGAGGATAAATTATATCTATCGTTAATTTCTTTAGAAATACAATCAATTATTGTCTATATATGTAGGTATTTGTTTAACAATCTAATATACAAGTGGATGATGTATGTCATTTTAAAATTATTATTCATAGATATAAAATAAACCGAATTCTTTATTTAATTGGTAAATTCATATATGTAGGTACATAACCATATACAAATACACAAAATTTCCACGTTAAGACAAATTATATATCCATTGGTACATTTGTAAAAATGAAGACATGCATTACAATTTACAATTCAATTTACTTTCAAAATTTCTTTTCGATTATTCCAATGTCAAAGATTAGGTCAGCAGATCCCGTAGAAAGTTTACAAGTTCAATGAGTAAAGCATAAATTTGTTTTAACATTAATATAATTTATTTAGCGGTTATATTGAAGACTAAAATTGATGGCTAAAGAGATTATTATTGATGAAATTTAATCAAAATATCTCAAAGGTGCCTCGATAAATAATAGCTCTGTATAAATTATCTATACATACTTCTAGGTATACTCCATTATCCCTTTATACACTAAGAGCAGCTACACATATTACTAGGTTGCCCCCTGTGTGTAAACAGAATCATGTTAAGGTGAGATTAAAATATATTATAATTACACTACTGGATATATACTTAGGTATAAAACGGAGTTATATTCAATATATATATATGTATATTTAAGTATGTGCAGGGAAAATATCCAAAGTATTGAATTTCTAAGCTGCTGTACTAGGCATATACAATTATACTTGTATAATGTATATACATTAAAGTTTCTTCTGATTAAAAAATATGTATATATAGTATATTAGAATATAATAAAAACGTTTAGGAAAAGTATACTATATGTTTGACCATAATGCCACGTAATGCTACATTTGTAATTTTAAAATATTTATATGTGTTAAACTGAATAAACTTTAGATTTTGTTCAACATAAGAAACTCTTCAATTGTTAAAAATGCGTTAATACCTTTATGTACATATATTATGTTAAGCGATTTCCAAAATTTAACAATTCCGATGTCGCTCTTTAGGAAACGTTCATTCCAAAAGTCGGAATCGTTCGGCGTAACCATAGAAATTAAGTAGGTCCCTTATCTGATACCCAACACGCGTCTACTCATGTCCAAATCGAAGCGCTAAAATAAAGTTTAATTTATATATCAATAAAATGGTTAGTTTGAGTTTTAAAGAAAGTTATTTGTATGAATAATATTTACTTTCTTTGTTTTAGGTAATGTATTTACTGATTAACTTGCTTTTTTATTCCACATTGATCTGCCTTAAGACAGACTTGCTACACCGGTCACAACTATGTGGTTAACCAGTTAAAAAAGCATTAACATTTAAAAGCGACAAAAAATCGTTCATTCCAAAAGTTTCATATTCCTGTCAAAAATAGCGCTCCTAACGATTCCACTTCTGGGGAACGCTCGTTCTTTTCAAGTTCCTGAGTCTTAATGCTTTATAATTAACATGTTCTGCCACTCATACAACTCACAGCGACATGAGTAGCTTTGCCGTTGACTCTAAAATATATTACATCCATTTTAAACACTTGAGTGTTTTTTCTATTTTAAACATGATTGCTTCTAGCCAATCATAATGTGTATATACTGATTCATACAAGACGAAACAACTTGAAAGGTTTTGCTATTGTAAATCATCAATTCATGAAAAACTTGAGTGGTTTTGTAAATGTGTTTCCTTAATAAACAAAAATTAAGCACAATTAATTGAAACAAATATAAAGGTAGTTGTACTACGTAGGTATGAGTATATTGGAGTACAAAAAATATAATAGATCCAATAACAGGACACTTTATTGCATATAGATTAAAAATATATTCTCTGAAATAATGAAATGTATACTTTTTTTATAGTATCGTCAAACGTAATTTTGCATTAAATAACGATTATGAAGTTTTTAATAGCTTTTAATTGCAAATAACTTTCTATTGTCATTTTAAGCCATGAAAATGGAAAACAAAATGTTGCATTTTTTGTATCTTTCACCGATAAAGGTTTTTTTCTTGAAAAACAATTATACACATTAAATACAGTATTATACATCTAATGACATAGTTTCCAGTTCTCATTAAATATCGATATCATTAAAATATTACTTGTCCCTCTATTGGTTCTGTCCAGAAATTCCATCACTTACCCTACTTAAGAACATATTTTAAGTGCATAAAAACAATTTTACCAAAAAATCGACTTGAGTTGTTTTACCTTATAGTAACTAGGTTCAATAGTAACCAATATTAACTATTGATTGAGATATGTAGAGTTGCTTAAATGTATTAGGAATAAGTAGGATTAATAAAGTTTAATATACATATATATATTAGATATTTCAACATTTTATAAACGGAGTAGAAATTTACATTAGTAAACGTTGTATATTATATATCTACCTATAAGTAGTGCTCCTCCCCCCCCGCCCCGCACCCCGCCCACGTACCC
>JAYRBW010013931.1:0-13120 GCA_036023295.1 Invenusta paracnida | reverse complement strand
TTTAACATTTTACTGACTTAGTATAAGCAATCGAGATCCAGTAATTTCAAATCCGAACCCCTCCGTATAAAATCCTGCCACGCCCATGTTTGGTAAAGCGGAATCTAGCTATAAACTAGTTTTGAGTATATTTTTCAAATAGGTTGATTAAATCCCTCAAAATATTGCGAGGTACCCGTCTTTTTAAATAACACACTCGATTAATTTCATTTACAGCAGAAATAAAATTCATATTGTAGGTTTTACTGGCCACTAAATATAACCATAGAATTGAAGCATGACTAACTTAATAAATGCTTAAAATTACTTTTGGAATCCAACACTAAACTTGTTAGATATAGTATTGATTCACATATGACGTTGTTGCCCTACATATCAATGCTAAACTAATGTCGTTTCTATAATCCTACTCTAACGTAAATTGATTATTGATGCAATTTATAATTTACACGTCATCTTATTTAGTGATCACTAACTAAAAGTGCATTTAAAATTACTTCTGTAATATGGGCCATTATGTTTAATATCACCACAAATAAATAATATAATTTATTTTTTAACTATATAAAAAATATATCAACTTACTACTTTTCTCTATTTGATGCCATGTCAAGTAGAGTAGAAATAGTTTCAAATTGAGTAAAAATGAAACCAAAAAGTGGATGTCATATAATAAAATAATTATTCCACTAAAACAAAATATATTTAGTATCCATCCCATTTCACATATATATTACAAAGAATTAGGATTACATATTTCAAAAAAATTTAATATTTCATAAATTCTAAATGTTGCAAATATACAACAGTAGTCCCTTATGTGTTAGATTAAATATATTGTAATATAATAAATTCTTGAATTTATATATTTTGGGATTTAAGCACAATCTTAATGATTATATACAAAGATTGATAAACACCTTTATATTTTCATATTGATCCTTTAACATATTTATGTATATTATAATTAACATTATAATTATATATTAATATTATTTTTTAGTATGTTTATTTTCTATCTATCACTTATCTTAGACCCTACAAGTTTTTCTTCATTTGCAAATTTAATTAAAAAATGTTTGACTCAAAAATATCAAATACATTAAAATAACAGAATACTATTATTCTAATAGCTGGAATTTTTATTTTTGTTATTATACAGGGGCAATGATTTAGAAGAAAAGTACATAACTAAGATTAAAAATTAATCATTAAACATTAAATCATTAAAAATAAATCACCATTTTAAATTATTGTATCTAAAAATTTAAGTGCAATATCTGTTTATATTAAATATTTTAAGTAATAATATTATTGACCATTATTTACTTTTGAATAATTTATACATTGATTAACTGTCTTTATTGTTAAAATAAGTATATGGTAAATGTAACATAAAAAAATATTTTGTATATTGTTCCATAAATATTTCTATAGTGATTGCTTACACATTACATAATCACTAGCTTAAAACTTTAATCTTCATAGGAAAAACAGTATATATATATTTATATATCTTTAAATTAATCATTGTTTCAATTATTTTTATACTCACAGACATATATACACCATGCTCATTAAAAATGTAGCCTCTTATATTTATTAAACTTCTTTTTCATATATCGGATATATTGTTTTTTAAGCTATATACAAGTTTCCTATATTTTTCAAGTTACGATTTTACACACAAATATGCATAATTATTACTAAAAAATATATGCAATTTTTAATTGATCTTCTGTTTTCACTAAATAGTATCATAATCAAGTCTGTATTAATATAATTATGTCATATATGTATCTTCAATAAGTGACTAACATGACATAAAACAGATGTGTGAGTGTGAGAATATTTCATCAAAATTTAAACGCCCTACATATGTGTTAAATATATTGCTAATCGTTTCAGAGACCACATCACATTTATACTTTCTTAATCTATTATAATCATGGGTAGCCCACATGTTGAACCACTGCAGCTTACTGAATCATATGTGTTAACTTCTAACTCAGCTGTGTTGGGTGCATGTACACTTAATCTTCCTCTTCCCATTGCTAGAAGTTGTTAAATGTGATGGAATGACAGTAAATCGATGAAGATATGTTACATCACAAGTGATAATATTGAATTGATATGTACTATAAAAGATCTCCCTCACAACTAATCAGATTTAGCTAACTGTTAGAAGCATGCCACAGTTGTGTGTGGAATCGAATACCCAAGATGCTTATTTAACGACTTGTAAAGTCAATAATATATCGAGTTCAACAATTCATTGCAGCCTGAGATGGTTCAATTGACTACTGATGATCTTCTGATCCCCTCACTCTATTGAGAATGTGACAATGGTCCTCTTAAGAACCATCACATTTGATTGATTGTATATTGTTATATTTATAGTACAGATTTTATAACATTGTTAAATAATTTATTTGTTAGGTATACACAAAGAAAATTAACCAACAAATACAGAAGTCAAGTTTTAATGAGATAGGGTGTATATATATGTATTTATGTATGAAAACTGGTTAATATTAGCAAGTTAGTCATTTTTATGGAGCTGGTTGTAGAAAAAATATAAAAAAAGTATTTAAGACAAAATTCATTTCAATTGTCCATGTGTCACATTGACTAGAATTGCGTTTTCAATTTTAATTGACTTAGTTTTTATATACAAGTATATTATTAATATTATTTTTAGAAATCTGACAGTTTATTTTTATGCAACATAGGGAGTATTCACACAACTTGTTTGGTTACTATATGTCCAATTACAACTCAACAATTATTGTTTTAGAAATCAATCAAATTACAGAAAAGCTATTAAGATGAAATTTTTTTAATATTTTGCACTCAGCATTTAAATTATCAAATTTATCTAAAAGCATGTAATTTTTTCTTTTTTTCTTTATTAAATCTAATAAAAATATGTATTTATCACCATTCTGTAAATGTTAATGTAAATATTACAATGAGCAGACTTTGTCATATTACAAAAATAAATGAAATAGCCATCACAATAAACATAATTAAGACGTTTCAAATTACTAATATTTCAGACATATTATAGAAGACATGGATTCACGTAGTCCCGAGCCAATCTTTATCACAATTCTTCGAGCGCGGAATATGGTAAGATATGAAGCAATATTATTTTTTTGAAATGGTATTTAGTTAGATCCTAATAGTAAAATAGAAGGTATATATTATTAGATATTATGTCTAAGTCTACATTCTACAAGTAACACATATTTATTATTTTATTAATTTTTGCTATGTTTGTATTATTCAGGCAATATTTTTTAACTCAGCTAAACCAATTTTTGCCCTTTTATTTTTTAATATTAGTGATTAATTTATATCCAATTTCAAATTATTTCTTTTCATTTGAATCTTTATATAGTAATATAATACATATATATGTGTTATTAATATTCGTATTTCAGTTTTTCTCTTAGATTCTTGAGTCTAAAAACATGTGCATATTTTTTTCCAAATAATAAATTACTGAATACATATTAACTCATTGATTTGATAATCACTTAATAACGGTTATTTATTATTTGAATTCATAATTTGTACTTTTACAATATTAACGATAGATGATAGACTAAATCTTCTACGTTCATTTAGTGAGGAAATAGTCAATCAAAATAAGAAAACTACATTTTTAATATTTTTATTGGAGTAATAATACAAACTTAAAGCATTAATTTTGGTTGATTATGTATATAAATGACTTAGTCTTTGTAAATACAAAAATATGGAAATACTTTAAACCGTAAATCTCTCGAAATATATAATCTAATTGATATTTATATGTATCATATCAATATAATATAATAATCTATATTATATTTATTAAAATTTAAGTATTTTAATTATTAAGTATTAAGTAAGTAATTATTTTAAGTATTATTTAAAATTAAATTAAGTCAAAATTAAAATAAACTGACAGGAATAAAATATACATATATATTAAATATGCATATTATATATTATGTTGATATGTGTTGCCGTATTGAGCATTTTCAACTATTTTTTCAACAAAACAAAAGTATTTTTTATGACATTTTAAATAAATCAAAATCTGTAAATCTTGTTTATTAGTCCAGCAGCTAGCACCCTCCAGCTACAAGAAACGAGGTACCAACATTGATCTCCCTATAATTGTAGATAATGTTGTCAAACCTTCGGAAATGGACGTCTACCGGTGTTTGGATGGTTGCTTTGGACCACAGTGGCATTTTAAATTTTCTCATATTGAAGAATATGAATATTTTTACAAATTAAGCTCAATTTTCTAAAAATTCTTACTTTCAATACAATTTAAGCATTTGGAACCCTTTTAGAAGTTTTGTTGTATTTGATTATAAACATATATCTTTTGTCTTTATCTTAAAATCAAAATTAAATATGTTGTCGAAATTGGCCTGGTATTAATATTCAAAAGCATCTGGAAACGTAATGACATGATATGCTTGTTTAAGATAAAGACGATAGATTTATGTTTAAAATCATATGCAGCATAACCTTTAAAAAGATTATTAATACTTATATTATATTGAAAATAAAGAATTTTTATAAAATTGAGCTTAAATTGTTAAAAATGTTCCTGTTCTTTAATATGGGAAATTTTAGAATGTCACTGTGGTCCAAACAACCCTCCCAACACCGGCAGACATATATTTCTGAAGGTTTGACACCATTATCTACATTTATAGGGGGTCAATATTGGTACTAGTTCCTTGTAGTTAGAGGGTTCTAGCGCCAGTACTATATGCGCTTGTCAGCGAGTGAATGTGTCAAGTATCACTCGTTTATTTATCATTTGTTGATCTGTTTATTATATTTAATTGTCCTCATTTATGTATCTGCACTATTTTCCCAGTCATTCATTCAGCTGAAATAAAAAAAAGATAAATACGTTATCAATCTAAAACCTCTGAATAGTTTTTAGGAAACTTATTGTCTAAAATGTTTTATTCTCTATAACATGCTATGCTTCGTGTTACTATGTGATTTTGAATTCTTGATTAAAGCAGATCATAACATTATTTAGAAGCTTCATCGCTCTTAAATCCACATACCTACTGCATCTCTCCCCACACCTTTCCTTTGAACTTTGTGTACAACATACCAGCGCGGTGTGAAGGGTGACCAGGTCAACTTAAGCGTAAAAGTTGAGTTCTGGGAGAAGGTGTTAGGCGACTCACCAAAAGTGGAATGTTCTGCTGAAACACCGGCAGAGTTCAACTATAATACCACCGTTAACTGTACTTTTGAAGATGCCAGCTTTTTAGACGAACTGGCCCACCGACCTGTCATTCGTAAGTTTATGTTTGTTTAATTTAATAATATGTTATGTTTGATTTAATTTATGTCTGTAACTAAACGGATTGTATAATGTGTATGTCTATATCTATATATCTGGCTGTCTTTATATATGTATGTCTGCCTATCTATTCTATTTGTATGTCACACTATCTTATATACAGGGTGCCCTAAAAGTTACTATACAGTCAATATAAAATATTTAATCAGATTAATTAATCAATTTATAGAAACTATTTATCGCAATATCTCTTGCAAAAGTTTAGAATCTGTTACAAACAATACTATTAAATGGAATTTTCCATAACTCACAAATATTCGAGAAATTATTGGAAGCTATTTTAAAAAATGTTATAATTGGGAATCTCCTTTATAATTAAACTACCAATCACTATTTAGATTGTTTTACTGTCATTTACGTTAATAAAATATAATTTTAATTTTATGATTTATTTCTTGGTGATTCTATACTTCTGCCAGATAGATTAAGTTATTTCTGTACTCATAGATAGTGTATTGCCACCATAAACTTTAAATGAATGTTGTTCTATTTAAAGTCTATGATTGCAACTCAGTTGCATAGATATTGACTGTAAAAAAAGTATATAAACTATATAGTAATTTTTGGGCCACCCTGTATATTTGAATTTCTGTCTGTCTTTCTGTATTGTTCAATGTGTGTCTGAATTTCCTATCGATATCTTTCTATGTATATATCTGACTCTCTATCGGCTATGTATAGGTATGTCTCTCCACGTGTCTGCCTGCATATTGTATAAGTTGTCTGCATAGAAATAGATATTTGTTTTAGCTTCGCGTAAGAGAGAGCGCGGACAATCTATTTCTATGGTTGTCTGTCTGTCACTGATTGAATAACTCCCGTTTATATTGGTGTGTCTATCTGTCTTGTTCTTTGTTAGTGTTTCTTTAGTTTTGTCTTTAGAAGTATTAAATAACATACGTATATGCATATATAATATAAAATTTAATTGTTACATGTACAATATTTTATTTATTTTATTTGTATGTGAATTTTGCACATATTATAATTCAACAAATATTTTTGTTGTCAATCGAGTTATTGTAATGAAACTTAGTTCTTTAGTATATTTAAATAGTCAAACAAATACAGTTAGCTTTACTGTCAATCATTATGAGTCAATTATTTGTTATGATATTTGAATATCTCACTGTTCATATTATTTGTTCATTTTTCTTTTAAACTGCTTCTGATATTTAACATATCAAATTTAGCCTGAAGCTGAATAAAAACATACCTAATGGTAAAATCTGAATATTATAAAAAAATTGCACTGTTTATATACATTTTGTAAAATCTAGAAATATTTTCTTTTTCTGCAAAATAATAATATCTTAAACTTTAAAAATCAATGTTTGCATCTTCAAAATGATTTTAAAATGTTTAGTTTGCATGAATTTTCTTATTATTTCCTAACTTGAAATATTCCTGATAAGTATTTAGAACGCAAACACAGAATTTTGCATATACATATATCCAAAGAATAGAAGTAAGATCTAACGATGCTTCGCCTGCCCCCTCTCTCCCCTGCAGTAACTCTAACGGAATACCTGCCTAAAGAGAAGAAACAAAAGGAAGAAAAGACACAGCCATTGGGCCAGTGCACCTTCGATCTTCTTCCTCTTATTCGAGGTAAAGTATGAGATATGTTTAACTGATAAACAGCATTAAGTGTGATATTATAAATGATGCATTTACACGGGGTTCTCACAAACATGGTAAAGTTTTTTATGACGTAAAATTAGTAGAAGTTGAGTACATTTAAAAGAAACATGGGGTATTATAGAGCAATTGTAAGATGATTTTAAATAATTCTGTGAAAATGTGTCAGGGTAAATATTTCTAACAACAATGAATATGTCAAACGTCTACAATAAGTATTTTAACAAAATTAAAAGAAGCAGTTGTATTTGATACAGAATAAATTGTCAATCATTTAATTGGAGCAATACTTTTATAACAGTAGATTTGATGGAATGCAAATATTTTTAATATAGTCAAATTAATATATTCTATTTTTATATTAGAAATTTATTAAAATTGAGAATTATCTCAAAGCTTTTCTTGTTAACATTAATACATATTTCTGTATTGTTTTTATTTTACTGATGAGTACTTATAAATATTTAATAATATTGGGTGACATTTAGTTATTCAAAAACTTCATTTAACACTTATTCCCATTATTCCCATTACGTCACAAAAGGCGCTGAGAAGCACCTGATGACATTAACGGTTCATCCTCTTACTGGATCGCCTCTGGAAGGAATGTCCCCGGATGGTCCTGTAGTAAGAAACTTTTATTGTTGCTTAACCATTGTTATCTACGTACAAATATATGTAGTAGTCAGAAGATTATCAATATTTTCCTCATATTGAAACAAAATCTGAGCAAAATTAATTAAAACAACTTATATATAGTTTATTGTTCACACTTTATTTTTACAATATATATGTTAAATTTTATTTGATATAAATATATACATATACATATAATATATATATTGTATATAAATAATTACAAGGGGTTAATCATTGCGATGTATTTCAATATCTAGGATCGTAATTATGACTTATTTTTGTATATTTAAATATTATTTATTGATGCATGTATTTAATCCTGAATTATAGTAACTAAATTACTAAATTTAAAGCATAAAACTGTGAATTTAACCATTTTATAGTCATAAACAAGTGCAGGTGCCACACAATTTCCAGATTTTGAGTTTGAAAAATGACAGATCTGTCATCATTTACAAATTACTAAAAAATTAGTAATCTGGTATTGGATAACTTATACATATAAAATCATTTAAGATAAATATGATAAATATGCTAAATGAATCAAATAAACACCACTTTCACGATAAAAATGTTTATTATCTAAACAGGTTTCGTTGTAAATACAACCTTTTCAAGATAAATATAAATATATATAATTATAGCATTAAAAAAACACAGAAAATTTGAAAAAGACAAAAAACTGTTAAATTATTTTCAATAAAAATAGCAACTTTTTGTAAACAAGATTGGAGCATAAAGAGAGCTTTAATGAGAATGGCTTTATAAATTTGGATATCAAAATCTTATTTACCAGAAGCAATGATTTTAAAAGAATCTATATTGATATTAGAAGGGCAAGTACCTATTACAAGCAAAAATAGTAGCCTACTTTAGATTGTGCGATTTGGGAAAACGATTTCTGACATAAAACAAGTTTGTATCATACCAAAAAATAATAGTTCTTAAGAGAATACAACACAATTTATAATGTTAAGCTTAATTTCAAAAAGTTAAATTTGTTTTTTCGAAAATTTAATTACGGTTTACCTTTGAAGGTAATACACAAGCATTTTAGTGTGTCATCAATTCTCGATTAGTAGAACAATTGTACATTTTGGATAAAAAAAGTTTAATACAGTTATTAAAATGATGTTTGATTGATTAAGAATGTTTAAAATGGTTTAAAATCCATGGATTTAGAAATAAACAGACAATATCATCAACATATCGAAGATACAAATTTAGTTTGTTTTGAGCTATTATCCTTTTATCAAGGTGTGGAACGAAGATGTTAGCAAACGTGGAACCCAGTGGGGTTGACGGCATTGTTATGCCGTCAGTTTTTTTAACTATTTGCAATTGTGCATGAAAATACCGCCAATAGCAATTAGTAAAACTTCTTGAATATTTGCATTAGGAAAAGTATGTATGTTTTGGAAATTTAGTGAGTATACATAATTTAGGCATGATTTTGAGTCTATTTCAAAAATACGGAAACAATACGGCTGGGGGCCAAGCCCCCCAGCGGGATCCAGAGGCTAATCCTTGGTCAGGGGAGGCTGAGACCCCGAAAATTTCTGAGGTTTTAAAGACGATTTAGACACTATTTACTATCAATCAATCACTTATCAACTATGAATATATATTTACAAACTTCGTTAAAGGTAGGAAGTAACAATAATTTGTGAACACAGACTTTATAATAAAATAAATAGGATATAAAAAATATACAGGAATGCAGTTTACGTGTTTAAACATACGAAGATAAATAATTAACTCGGTTAATAAATTTACAAAATAATGAACATCATGAATATACAATATTTACAAACTTTGCTAATGGTAGAAAGTAACAATTATTTGTGAACATTTCTATAATTTCTGTGTAATTAATAAACTATAATAAATACAAAAGAATATAAAGAAAATAAATAAACAATACTCTAGAGGAATGGAAGATAACAATTATTGATACCCTCCATTGACATTGAATTGTATTGCAGTTGTGGACGATTCTGAAAAACGATCCATTTGACCTAAAATAATACGGGAATAACCATGCCTGATAATTACAAATAATGCCAATGTTTTATTGGAGGGAACGTTAGTAAATAAGGATTCAATATCAAAACTGACAAGATTATCATCGTCATTTAAATTATAATCAAAAATGTTATTTATGAATTTAGTAGTAGAATTCAGTTAATGAGTAAGAGGTTTAATGAAAGAATCGAAGTATTTCACAACATTTTATTCAGCAGTAGAATTGAGTGGAATCATCAGGCAGAAGCAGCTCACCAGACAGAAAGAACAAGATAAAAATCAAGATAAAAAATCAGAAAAACAAATCAAAAGAAAGGGTAACTATATAACAAGAAAACCAACAAATAAGGATAGCTGGAAATAATCAAGAGTATAAAACCTAGAAAAATACAATTAAAACCAACTAAAAAGAAACCAATACCCAAAAGTAAAGGAAACAATTGAAGGAGTTCCACCAAGTTATACTTATACTTATAACACAGGCCTAGGAAATGAAAGCTGAAAAGTCATGCCTGAGGTGGTTATATGCTAACTGAAACCGACATCCGGGACGCAAAACCAAAAACGGACCAAAGAAAGAAGCAGACAAGGAATGAACAGTAGAAAGTAAATAAGGTGCGGGACTTAGAACCCCAGCGGTGGGACTGTTTTGAACAAATAGAGACATTATTATACATTTTCGTTATTGTGCAGCATAACAAATATTAATTGATACGAAAGTTATGTGTCAAAAATGGATAATAGACTAATAAATTATACTTTAAATTATTATTATGTTATGAGATATAATTAATGATAATAATTCATATTTTCTTTGAAGTAAATCATTAATTAAAGTAAATAAAAAATTGTATTAATTTATTAATATTACTAATAGTATAAATAATGTTAGTTACTACAATGATGTACAAATCTTTTTTAAAGTAAATAAAAAGTTGTATCAATTTACTAATATTACTAATATAAATAATGTTAGTTACTACAATATATGATATATGACAAGATATATAAAACTAGTTAGATATCAAATTGTTTTATTGAACAATTTAACCAGTTATCAAAGATGTTATAGCTATTTAAGGATTATAATATATTATCAAATCAGTAAAAGGTAAAAATGTTAATAAATTCTCTTCTAAAAATATATTCTTATTAAATAGTAATACTGTAAAAATTGTCAGGACATACAACTAAATAGAGAGGGGCTGTAAAGTGAGCATAATATCATAAATACTAGGGATGTGAATATAGTTCGTATTATATTTCTGTATAATATAAACAAGTTAACCAACATTTTTTGAGTGAAATATCCTTATGCCTGGATATAAGATCTAGTTTTGATCTGTAAAGTTATATAGTCAGATTTTAATATAATATAATGTATATGCATTGTAGTATATTGAATAATGCTCTTCAAATGTTAATATTCATTTTACAGAAAAATTATAAATATACCAAGATATTTTTATATATAAATGTAAGAATGTAACTCAATTTATAAATCTATGGAAACTAAATATGGTAGGCTAAAATGAACAGAGTGACTGTCCATCAAATGAGGTAAAGGGTAAGGAATATAAATCTTGAAATAAATCTAATAGGGTAAGAAGAAATAACATGCACTATATGACAAATAAAAATGAATGTACAGAGATATAGAGATAATTCATTAGAATGTCCACTGAATATAAGTATTATGTATATATGAATATATAATAAATTGCGAGTTATATAATGTAGTATTTAAAATATAAGATTTTTTAATCTTTATATTAATCCAGAAAATGTAGTCAGAATAAAAATCTGATTGGTTGATAATTTTAAATACAATATTTTAATATAAATATGCTGAAAATATTTATTATTTCCATTAATTTAAGTATGTAATTAGCATATAATATATATACGTATATATAACCTAAGCAATAATTACATTGTCATAATCTGATTTTTAAACATTAAAATATATAATATATATAGAAAGTGAATATAACTATAAGAATAATATATTTATGTATGACATATATGTGTACAAACTAAAGTAATGTAATTTATTCTGATAGACACATATAAATATGTATATATAATTTTTATAAAATATGAAGCTAATAATTACATTGTCAGTAATTAAATAAACCTGATTATTAAAGATATAATACTGAAAAATATTTCCATATTGTATATTATGTGTGTGTATATATTAATGAAATAGAATTTATTTTTATAAATTTAATATATAAATTATGTATTCTGAATGATACAATGCTGTATATAACCAAGGCTAACTTGAAATAACAGGCTAGGACAGGGGGAATTATGCTGAACCAGTTTCAGGCCTACTCACAATAAGATACTTTGTCTATTCACTGACATTTGCAAAAAATTGCCATCTTTATAATTTATTACAAATAATAATATCAGCACAACAGTTGAAGCATGATGAATAAGGTCATATTGAAATAATTGTATATAAATACAAAAGTACTCTTTTAGAAATATACATATATATACAAATATATAATAGGCAAAATAGGTATGCAGCTTTCTTTTACCATACTGAAAAATCCTCCCTAAAATTAATTAAAATGTAAGAGAAATAAAAATAAACCTTAAAAATTGAAAATACTACCAAGCTAAGAAGTCTGTACAAAGAACCTAGTGTTAAAGTACATTGACAAAAACAATGAAAACAACACAAGAATAAAAAATGAAGAATAAGGTTGAATAGAAAATGTCATTTTTAAATTAACATTGCCAACAGTACTCTTTTAAAAATACATGCAAAATAAATAATATGTACACAACTTTATCTTGATTATACTAGAAATTCACAAATTCCTTACAAAATAAAAAAGATGATGTATGAGAAAATATAAGCAAATATAAAAAATTGTAAATGTCTGAGCTAAAAGCTACATGGAAGAAATTTTTTTAACTTTTGCTGTGTTTTTGGTTTCTGTCTAGTGGTAGAAATCTTACAATTTTCTGTAATGCAAAGTCTTTCAGAATAATAATACAAAAACAAAATAAAGCTTTTTGCAAGCAAGATTCCAAGTTTTCATGAATGAAGAAATCATGTAATAATGAAAATTTAAGCAAAAAAGAATACAATTTAGTCTGTAAATCAGACTATTTGTCACACTGACCAAAAGTAAATATAGATATGGTTGACCAGACCTGGTTATCCCAAAACTTACGAAATTGTACAAAATGCTTAAAATATCATACAATGTATTATTGTATTGCAAGTATTATTAATGTACATATGTGACATATAAAAGTTCTATAAAGAATGCAGAAACAATTTTTAAAGTTATTTGCTTACTATATGTGTACTTATATTTATCAATGTTTTGAGTGTGACCACAAATAAACGTTTCAAAGATAAGAAAAACAGGAATGAAAAGATTACAATAACAG
>JAYRBW010013920.1:0-13120 GCA_036023295.1 Invenusta paracnida | reverse complement strand
CTTTTGGGTAAATGTATTTAGAAATACATAAAAAGTTATTAATGTTAGGGGTGGCAATGTCATCAATATATCTAGAATTGAGAGAAAGTTGACGAGCAAGATCAGGATTAGATTTACTAATTTTACAGATGTAACCAAATTCCTTCCAAGACAGAAATAGATCAGCAATGAGAGGGCTAGCATTACCTCCCATAGGAATGCCTTTAATCTGTTTGAAGTTATAAGGCCCAAATTTAACAAAGGAATTGAACAGAATAAACTCAACAGCAGTGCAGATATCAACTTTTGAAAAATTTTGAAAAAATCCATTTAAACTAACTATTTTATGTACTGCAATACTGTCCATATATCTTGTATAAAAGTGATTATTCTCTGCACTCACAATTTGAATTAGACTACTTTTAAAACATGCATCTGTTATTATTAATGTTTAACTTATTGACCTATTAGGTATAATACAGTATTTATATTTCATTATAAGGAGTTATTCGATTTTTAATTTTGAAAAAATATTATTTGCGTCTCCATATTATAATATCTGGAAAATCGTTAAATACAAAAATTGTAATAGAATATAATATATGTATTTATTATCTTTTATAGTTTATTATAAGAGACTTGTCATTTCGTGATATCATTTACTTTCTCACAATAATTAAATAAGTAATTATGAAACTAAAATATTAATAAAATTCTCGTTATGATGCCAAATCTTATCGGAATAGATTTTTATTAATACAATATTTATGAAAGAAGGAAATATATAACACTATTGTAATCAAATACATAAATACACTTAAATCATGTATATGTCTTTATTGTAACAGTCCAGTTGTTTATTTTTGTTGAAGAGTAAATACATATTTGCACAATTTAATGAGTTTTATACTCCTTTGAAGTCAATATTCAAATACATTTACCTTTTATACTGTGTGACAATGGTATATTCTTAGTAGTGTGTGTAGACAAAAAGTGGATTAGTAATATTTCGAAATGTTAGATTTCTGAGTCGGAGATCACCGGAACTTTTCTCCTTTTCACAGGTTGGTGTTCCAGGCAGTTTCTGCTGAAGTGAGGGTGCAGATTTGGCCCTACCCAACCTAAGTGCATAGTAGTCCTCCATGGAATTTGTCGTTAGGCATTCCTCTGCCTCTCCTTCTTTCCCCTCTTCCGTTGCCTCTTCTGGGCCTTGAACCCGTCGGCAGAACTCTCTAACACGGCTGTCATAGTCTGCCAGCTTCGTTATCTCTCGGTTAAGATCGGTCAGTGTGAAAGCAGGCCTCGAGGCGAATGGATTAACTTCCTTCGCAAGTAGTGACCTTTTGGAAGCTTTGTTACCCGGCGTACAAGCGGATGCGGTCTTCAATCGTCTATGTCCTGCACTGTGAGATGGTACCGCGGATTTCCCCCGTGTTGGAGCACTGTGCTTGGTGTGACCGTCGTAGCTTCCATACTTATTAATTCGATAATCGGCCATTTGTTGCTCCATGTGACTTGCCTCATCGATGCGTTTCTGTTGATTCTCAGAGCAACTTCCAAAGAGCCACTGACGCGCTTCTCGCTCCATCTCTTTGTCCTTGATCTGTTTGGCCCGAATCAAACGGGAGCGCTGGATTGTCCGATTAAATCGATGATAGATGCAATGTTGTTCCCGCTGGAGGATGCGAATATGTGTGTCTTTCATGAGGACAAGCTCTGCCACACGGCGTTTTAGCAGAGTTTCTTCAATAAGATTATTTCTTGCTTCTGAAGACTGCTTGGAATTACTGCAGCTATCCATCCTTCTCTCTCGATGGTAGTAGTTCTCGACTGTCGCTAACAAGTGTATTACATTATTTATATATTCGATCATATTCCCTTCAGTCTTATTCATCTTGTAAACGCATTGTTTTGTTTGTATTCTGTGCATACTCTTAACAAATTTTACACTCAGAGGTAAGGCCAAATATTTGTTTACGACTTGTCTTTAATTTCATTGACATTTAATTACTTACTCTAATGCTAATTGCCTAGGTTTACTTAAAATGCATTCTACTTATCTTATGTTTTTATTATGTTCTTGTTAAACACATTTGTGAATTCAGCGTTACAAATTTAAAGTCAAACGATTATTTTTCTAAACTAATATTTTATATTGATTTTTTCTTTAATTTTAAGAAAACGTCGGAACGAAATGTTTGAACCAGGCGGCTAAGGCTCTATTGGGAGGTGGACTAGTTTCTGTACCAACCGATACCGTTTATGGAATTGCCTGTCTTGCCCAAGACACCTCAGCCATTGATCGACTTTATAAGATCAAAGGCCGTGATTCTCACAAACCAATTGCAATTTGCGTTTCAGCAGTTAGTTTGAGCTTAGTTACCTACTAAGGCTTTTTCTCAGTAAAGTTTGCTACATTGAAATTACTTTCGTGATTAATGACATTTTGTAATCATCTTATTCAATTGGTATCTATAACCAACTGATATGATCTCTCTCCGTAATTGTTCCCAGTGCATATAAAGTAATACAGAAAACAAATGACTTGTAGATACTATAATTAGTTTTATTGCAAAGAACTATTTACTCTCTAATGTCAGTTATTTACATATCTCCCTCCCTTGTAGACGTCAGAGTTTGCCCGCTGGTGTCAGGTGACAGTTCCACCCAGTCTACTTGACGACTTGCTGCCAGGGCCAGTTACTTTGGTCTTCCCACGCAGGGACACTCTTAATCCAGCCCTAAATCCCAATAATTCTCTTGTTGGACTACGCGTACCGGATCTGCCTATACTGGCCGACTTGGTGAATGCTGTTAGCCAGCCATTGGCTCTTACGTCAGCCAATAGAAGTGGCGAAGCCAGTAGTCTTTGTATTGAGGTAACTTCTTTATTTGAGTCGGTTAACTCGAAGCATTCTATTTTCAAAAACAAATGAGATACCCAATTTGATTTTCTTTTAAATCGAAAGATACTGGATTTTTATACTTTAATTTAGTGTAGCGTTTTATGTGGTTAAATAAATTACCAAATAAACTAGTATAAATTCCAGTCACTTTTGCTAAACTAGTTTTGTTTTACTTTCGGCATTATGCTCACTGTCCTATACCTTCCTTCAGAATGTCACGTGTAAGAGGTTTTCTTTAAAGAAATCGGTATTTTATGGTGTTTTCATTAATTTCTTTTAGCCAGTTTTACTAAATGATTTGTATTAATGGATAGTATCGCAAGAGGCTCGAAATATATGAATACGCTAAATACCAAGACGTTTAAATATAATATCTAGACTAGACACGCGCCGAAATATCTGTAATTTCGGTTTCGAATCGATTTTTTGTTTGTTTGTTAGTCAAAATAAATAAATTTACTATCTTTCATAGTATAAACGGTCGATTTTCAAATGGGAAAATGTACCTGATATAAAATACTGAAATGAAAAGTAAAATTATGGACATGTGCGTCAGAATGTCAGCTATAACATATGTAATTTATAGGAGAAACTTAAATAATAAAAAGTTTGTCGATGACCGCGATTTTATAAAAAATATGTATAGTTTGCCTTATAGTTTATGTACGTATCCTTTTGCCTACAACATTTCTATAGTTATAGTCGATTTTGATTAGATGAGATGTCAACCTCATATCTATGAGAACAGTGTAAAATTTAATGTTACAAATATGGTGTCAGCGGCCATTTTGATTTTGCTCTGTAGCAAAAATTTGCAAAATTTTTCAGAGGGGCCTGGGAGCTAAATTTCTTTTATATTGTCCAAAGAGGTGAAAACAGTCAAAAAACTTTGTCAGTCAGAGGTTGGTCACGGCAGCCAGGCTTATGACCTACTATTATATCTAAAATCAACATGTGGTAGCTGTACATCAGTCATGATTAATCTTGAAAATCTTGAAAATCTTTAGAAATATTCAAATTCAAATAAAAAGTTACATTAAATAAGTATAGGTTAATATATGACGCCCTTGGGATTTATTATTAATTACCCTCATTTAAACCACTAAATGTGGTTGGTCATACCTATACATATTTTTAGAAATTAAAAAAATATTTAATTAAATCTATATGTTTTAAATACTGATCATAAGCTATGTAATCTTTATTATTTGATGGTTATAGGAATAGGTTTCTATGATATTTTAATGACATCTTTCTTTGTGTCTATTTACTTTAATATCAAATAGCTATTATATATTGTTATAAACGTATATAATGCTTGCCTTACACTGAAAAAATACTGCTAAATAAAAAATAGGTAAAGCTAGGTCAAATTGTACTCTAACACTATACAAAACACGTTTGTAACTATAATTCTAACATACCCACAACGTTATTGGGTATTTTTACGATTCACATGGAATAATAACCATCCTCGGGTATGAAATTAAATTTTTGTTTTATCAAATAGACAAATATTATTAATAATAAATTTTTAAATAATAGCAAATAGTGTTGTATTGAGATAACAAATACTATAACCTAAATCATGATTCCTAGTTACGAGTCGGTATTTCCATTTGACGACAAGCTTTTAAACTTTTAAAATAAATAACTAAGTTCTGAAATTACTTATATTTATAAAATGAACACAAAATAACAACTAACATTAAATAATATAATATGTTTAATAAATGTATAATATTAAATCGATTTTATTAGTTAAAAATCTAATATTTGAAATATTGTCCTACGTTTAAATGTCAGTTTATCAAACTTTTGAACTGTATTGAAAGGTTTAATACTGTTAAATTTATTTAAAAAGTACCTACAGATATAAATAATATTATTCTTAATTGTCACTGAAAATAGTTCACTAATTGAAGTAGTGTATTTTATTTGCGCGTATTTAAACGACGTCAAAGGCAGTAAGTATAAGGTACACTTTGAGTTAGAAATTGTTTAAACACAGTAATGATTCTGCTATGAGTTGCCAGCATCACCAATGGGGCATATATTTAGTTGCAATTAAACGTCTTTCAAACCAACTGAATTAAACTGAACAGAAAAGAACTGAACTCAAACCGAGTGTAAACTAACCTAATGACTAAACTTCTGCTTGTCTTATACGAGTATTATTAGATAATATGTTGTTGATCGATTAAGAATATTTCAAGCATCAAGGAAGTTTTAAGCCGAAGTATATTGTAAACCAGTAAATCTGTAACGATGGCAGTGATGTACATTCCAGTGGAAATAAATATCAATAATAATTTACGTATGCATATTATCAAATTTTAAACAACTTGTCCTTATGCATTTATTTTTCTCCAGACAACTTTTTGTTTTTGAGATGAATAAGGAGTACAGTGTCAGATATAGAAACAGGCCGACTGAAGCTGTAAATGGACTTTTTCGTTCCTTTGCAATTACCGGGTGTCGTACAGATGATACTTCCGGGGGAGAAAGAGGTATTAACATCTTGTCTACTTTACCTATGACTGGAAATCGGGTGAGTTGTAACATTGTCTCCCTGTACATTTTGTTATTACTAACCGTCATTAAATAAAACGTAATGAGATCATTGAAGATTTTAATGAAATAAAATGTGAAAATAATAAAAATTTATGTAAAGTAAAAGTAAACGTTGTGGCGGATGAAAGGGTCCAAAACGAAATTCATAATAAATTGGGTAAAAATAACCTTCAAAACGACAATTTTTCTCATAAATAGGGAATTTCTCTCCTGAAAGCTAAATATTGACATATATTGACATAGGTATATTGACAGATATGTAGATATATGTCTAATATTTGTCTATATATGTAAATAGATATGAGTTTCAACTCCAATGATATTCATTTTAATTACACTATTATTTCGATACATAAAAGCCTTCAATAAAATAAATAATTCTTTAAAATTTAAGATCTTTGTAAACAATGTACTTAGTATAAGTCTTATGTATAAATATAGTATTTATGGTAATAATCAGAAAATTTTGGTATTTTAATATAATTGGAAAATAACCTTTAGTCTTGAAAATATTTTACAATGAATATTTTATACTACTTCATAGATACCTAATTTATATTTAATTTATTGAAATAAAACGATTCTCAGTCTATAAAATTTATATCGCGATGCTTATGAAATCAATATCCAAGAATTACTATAATACAAGTCTGCTGCAAATCATATTTTTCATTTCTTGCTTGTGTCTATGAGTCATGATCTTGACCTCTTTCATAATGGAGGCATTACTTTGCTATGGATGTAGTTTGTTAAATAATATATAAATAGTATTTTGATATCAATTTTTTTTATATATATTATACAACTACAAGTACATTATGACTGGTTTGCAAAAGTCAAGGATTAAAAATAATGCTTTATAAAAAATGCATTATATGCATGTTATTTGTATTTTATTGTAGTATAACAGCAGCAATAGTTTGTACAAAATAGAAGAATATGATTTTGAAGAACATTTTATTAACTATAAATACATTTTGAAATATATAAAAAAATAAAAATATGATTTGTTTTACTAAATTTAAAAATGAATTATATATTTCTGTATTAGGTATATAAATTGTTTGTGTTAATAAATACACTAATAATAATAAAAATATTCTAAAAATTGTTTTCTAAATTTTTTCTACTTAAATAACTTCGAGCAACTATCATGTTAAATTGAACAAAGGGATATATATATATAGTTTTACTTATATTATTCAATTTACTTCAATTTACCAAAAACATTTAGTAGAATTAACTGCTAAAAACATACATACCTTTCAAAAGTATCAATAATGTTGAAATTTCGTCATATGTCCTCAAACTTACTTTTACTCAACATTTATTGTAGTTAAACGTCCTGATTTAAAGTAGTCCTTGTCAATATCATTAAAGTTGTAACCATAGAAATTAATCAATATATACAATATATAATACCTACAATATATATAAAGTAGAAAAAATACCTATGGTTGCAACTCTATCGATCAATAGGTACTCTATGCACAAAACTGTTCTACAATATTTACTATTTTACTATCGTAAAGCAAAACTAATAAAAAAAGCTTTGCTGTATCAAAATAGTATAAGTATTCAAACGCATACCAAGAATAACCGGATACTGTCTATCAGTGCTCTATGATTGAAGATTTCATAAATATCTTTCGATATTTTTATATATGTTCCTTATATCTATTCTATAAATGTAAAAAGTTGTATAGCTTCAAACAACTTTGTTTTTTTCAATATTTTAAATTGGTATATATTACACCTTATTTCAATTTATATATAATTATTGTTTTGTTTATCAAATGGAGTAAAAGAGAATCCTCACATACCTATGTTTACTATTGACAGCAAAGTAATAAAGACAACATGATTCGAAAATTGATCGGCACTTGCGTTGAGTGGATCGAACGTGGTATCAAAATCGCCAAATTTCAACTACTCATCTTCAAAACTATTCCTGCAGAAGCGTATTCTGTTGAAGAGAAAAGGATAATAAAGCTCTTTGAAACTATAAGAGATGAGATTTTACCTGTTCAATGTGAAGATTTAAGAAGCGCCGCAAGTGTAAGTCTGTTTCATTAACTATAGTACGTAACTACTGTACGTAATTAAACCTGTTTACCGGAATATACATAATACAGCACTTACATATATTTATCGTGTACTCATATATATATATTGTAATTTGATTAAATATTGGCATAGGTTAACAAAATAGGACTCATTTGGCAGTTATAAAAAACTATTGATATTATTAATAATAAGTATATATCTCTTGTAAAAAATCCAAGGAATTGGAATAACAAGATGGAGAAATAAAAATAAGAAGAATATATAGACGATGATGACATATAATTAAAAGCGAAAAATGTAAATTAAAAAGACACAAAAATTACACGGATCATTTACTGCCACTATAGCTGTAGAAAGCTATACACACGCTTATTCGGGTGGGATATATATAATTATCAAGTAAAGAAATTAAATGGTTCCACTTATTTTGGGATGTTCTTTTATAATGTTATTCATGTTTTCTGAAAGCTGCAGTTGAAGATTTTAATTTTATATAAATATATGTGTTTCTACGCAGCTATGTTTGATTTACATATAATATTGATTTAATAATCAATGCAAGAAACAGTTTATTGTATTGAATTAATACGATACTTGAGAAATCGAGATGAACACATCAAGGCGACTTCATCATAGAAAGAAAAGTACTTTTGAAGAAATATTTTATGTATTTTGTCACATAAGAATTGTCTTATACTTAGATATCTTATATTCTTACCTATACATATAGTTATGGCGATTGTTTTCCGTGAAAAATAAGTTAGAAGTAGTTTACTTATCTGTTAGGATAAGTATAAGTATAGTTATATAAGATTTTTTCTTATAATAAATAATGTTAGCAATATCATTATTTTTCTACAAAGCGTGAGATACATATAAGAGCCATAAATCATCTGTAAAAATTAAAATAACTAAAATATACAAATAGCACATACCTAACCGTAATGATTAAATTATAAATTATAAAGTATAAATAAATATATTTTATAATTATATAATATTAATATGAGGTATTATATATTTCAATTCATTGTATATTACATTGTAAATTTAACTTAAAAATACAATAGTATACAGTCAATACTGAATATGAATTGTTGTTTTAATTAATAAGCTGACTGCCGGCTAAGTATTTTCATTAGCTGTATCAAATATCTCCCTATTCAATATTATTGCAACTTAAACGAGATGTAATAAATTTATGTTCTACACTTATATATGGATATCATAATTTTTATCTCGTAAGCATTTTGCCAAATAATAATATTTTATACATCAATAAATATTTTGACATAAATTAGTATTATTTCCACCGATTAGGTAAGTATAATTATGATATTATATATTATCATGAATTTTCATTTTATAAATTTTACATCATAAGGGTTAGTCTAAGTAGCCATATAATTTTAATATAAGTTTATAAGAAATATATAGCATCTTATAAGTATATGAGCCATAAGTGAAAAGAATAAGATTATACTTATAAGCCACAAGAAAAATCTCATCATAAGATTATAGTAACGTGGAACAAGATCATATAATTTAAGCATTATATATACATATACATTATATAAAGTCTATAAATGCATTAAAGTAAAACAAATATCTATAGACAAAAATAAGCTTCTAGTTTGCCGGTAATATTTACGGATATAGCAAAGTTATTTAAAATACTGCCACGCATAAATTTGATGGCCCCCTGTGTTGAGTCTAAAATCTCTAGCCGTATATTACAATCGAGTTGAGTCTTGTGTATTAGACGGTACTTGTGGATTTCATAAGCTTTTGGGCATAACCGCGTTTTATGTGTCTGGTTATGTTATCATAATTTAATATATATTATACATTTAATTTAAACAAAAATTATTAAAGCGAATAACTTTCTATTGCAAGATGTTTTATTTTTCACATTATAATACTTTTTTCATGTTTTTTACCGTATAAGGAAAGTATTCATTTTTCTTAGTAATTTAGCAATTGTTGATGCTATTTTTTGTTGTTTATGCTCATTAGTGTCGTGCGGAACCTGAGGCAGAAGAAGAAGGAGAAGAAGTGGAAGTATTCATTACATACGAGATTTCCCAAGAAGACATGGCAGAAAGAATTGTCAATGAGCTGGTGAGACGAGGGATTGAGTCTCAAAAGATCGTCAAGTTCCCAGTGGAGGCCGAATCAGGCAGACCGGAGCCGTCACAGCCAACTCCAGTTCCTGAACAGAAGGAACCTCCTTTCAAGAATACATACTCTGTGAAACCAATTGGAAATGCAAAGAAGTTAGATGAATCTTAAATTTCCTTAAATAACAAATAACAAATGACAAATTTATAATTTTCTTTTTAACATTTTATTATTAGAATTATTTATATATTAGAAGCTAATATCTCAATCTCTAATACATAATCTCTTAGTTTAAAACACAAGTTAAACCTCATCTACGCTCTCCTATAATTATTACTAGCTGTTTAAATTTTATCTTGATATACCCTGCTGATGAGAGATTATTGTGAACTCAAAACATTTGTCCTATACCTATATCTAAGTAGCTTGGTAAATTTTATGTCATAAGACTATGTGAAGAGATATGACAGCACCATACTGATATATATACATATATTAAATAATATTCATGACGAATATTTCGACTAGTTTAGTCCTAGTATAGACATCGTCAGGAAATAAATAATTAATACATTAACAGAGCGGCCAAGGTCAAAAATCGTCGTAGGATGGCCAACTGGGGTAAAAATACCCACTTTTTAGAAATGACTGTAAAACCAAGAAAACATTCACAAAACTGATTACATTTACATACTAGTATATCAAATTATGAGAGGATTTCAACCTGATAGGTTCCATCGTCATCTCTTACCGACTTGATGGTTAATCAGGGCCGTCCTGGAGTCCCCGGAATCATTTTACAAAAACGTTTTAAACAACCAATATTGAAGGTCTTTGATTTCCGAAATTAATATCTGATTATACACGTTTTATTATGCAGTTGTAGCATCTAGGTCCGTCCTGGACCTTCAGGAGATGGTCTTCAAGTCACACTTCATAGACTAAAAGAGTTAAACGATCCTAATAAAGTATAGAACATCCATTATCAGTTGTCCAACATATTTACATTTTGAATTGGTTTACATACTCTTCATAGTGCCGTTGCAGTATCTGGGTTCTTCTAGACTTTCAGAAAAATTATTTTCGAAACTGTATATAGACTATATTATATTATGTAGATATATGTACTTCAAATTAGAATAATATTTCAGTCCCTGACAGTGACGTTAGGAGATTTGTGGAAAGTTAGACTGACTTCAAAATGAGTACCTAATGACAATAAAAATTACTGGAATATACATATATATGATTGCTAACTTTTGAGTACGTACTAATGAAAACAAAATGGATGCTGATCATTATAAACTATTCCTCGGTCTTGAAATTGATAATCCAGTGTGTAGCTTTATTGTTGGATGTTGAAAATATAATTTATAATCATTTGTACTGTACCATTTCAAAATTGTCCCCCTGACGTCCTGGACATTCCAGAGACCCCAAGTGATTTAAATCATATGACAACCTTAAATCAGCCTTTTATTCATCTGAAATATTTACTGTAAAATCTTAATACAATAAATAAGGTATGTATAGAAATACAATAAGAACAACTTACAAAACTAATAAATGTGAATACCGATCAAATTAAAAAGAGATAGAGAGATTACAAAAGTTTGAGGAAGTATGACTGGCCTAATTGTGTAAGAGAATTATTAATATTGGTTTGGTAATATTTTATATACAAAGATTCTTTTATGGAAAGTTCGAGGAAGTATTGGCATTGTCTAAAATTGAAAAGTTATTAGTATATTCCAGGAACAACTATAAGAAAGACGGTGTGAAGTAAAAAGTATATAGTCGGCAACCAAAGCTCGCATTTTCATGTAACCCTAAAATCTCTAATATAGTTTTTTTATTTGCTGATTATTTATCATTGGGGTGTATGTAATGATATCTATGGTGGTGTGGCCATTTCCCCTTTGAGCAATTTTAGATATTGAAGATGGCGTCCAAGATAGCTGCCGCCAGTTTAAAAAATCGGAAAATTACTGGTTTTTTTCAATGTTTTCTGCCAGTTTTGAATTACAAATCGTTTCAAGCAAGCTAGCCACAAATAGGATATACACATTCAATTAACAGTCTGTAACAAAAATATTTAAGTCAGAATGTAAAGTGATAGAATAAGAGAAACCAAGTTAGATTTCTCTAGGTATTAAGCAGTGATAAAATGAGTTTACATATTATTGCAATGTTTATACGTCTGACATTTGTTGTTTGATTAATATTTCCCTGATTTCATTTTTTTCTAGAGTAAACCATGGAGGAAGACTGTGTCTTTAATTTCCGGTATGGCACTCAGTGTGAAGAGAAGGCATCACTGTCACAGACCTCTGGTGTGACACATATACAAACGATCATCAATGCTAGCAAAATGCACCTTGCATGTTGAACTTGAAACCCAGCTTGCTGAAAATGAGAACATCAAAATCTGCTACCACAGAAACTGTGTGTCCTGATATACATTAAAAACAAACCTTGCTAAATACATGAAAAATGAGGATGCTCCACCACCAAAACGATTACGACGTCATCCTCAGTATTTGACTTCAAGCTTCAATGCTTGTACTGTGGCAAGGCCTGTGATATAAAAAAGGATCCAAAGAATTATAAACGTTGCTTGGCGATCAGTTTTTCTTTGTCGTTCTACCCATGAGCGTGGTGTTAAACCCTGCAAACAATATCTTCTTGAAAAATGTCATTCTCGCAATGATCATTGGGCTAGTGAAGTCGAAAGTCGTATCCACGGTGCCATTACTGACTTCCATGCTGTTGAAGCTTGTTATCGTAAGGACTGTATGAGCTTATTTGTCAGCAACAGGTGCGTATCAGACGATGGAAAAGATACATCCAAACAATCAGAAAGTGACGAAGCTCCTCATAAGGTGGTAGAAATTCTTGAGGCCGACAAAACTCGGATTTGAAACACGATTGAACTCTACTACGAATACCAAGATCATCATGGCTGTGTGCTCTCCTCACGGTATCGTCTTGTTGAGGAGTTACTTTGGTGTTGACCTTGTTGTTCTTGAAACCCCTGGCTATGCCAGCCTAGTAGCATTCCATAAATGTGCAACCCTAATTCTGAAAATGGTTAAGGACAGTGATGAGGTAGATGATGTCGAAAGAAGCATTAAAATTTTGGCCAAGGATGTGGTTAAGGAGTGCAAGTAATTACATTTGACAAGTCAGAGTACGAATCACGCATTAGTAGGAATATAGCTGCAGAGTATGCATCTAGTGCATTGATGAGGCTACTGGCTGCTCTATTCAAAAAGCTGGACAATAACCTACCAGCACTGCTGATTGTAAATATTATCACAGATATGATAACAAACAATCCAACTCCTCTCAAGTGGCACTTGGAGTACTTCTGAGGGAGTCGAAGATAGTTGTTGGTCATATGTATGACTATCGCATCACGTGTAGCTATGATGAGTTACTGCGCTTTAAAAGGTCTGCTGCTCATGCAGCCT
>JAYRBW010013909.1:0-13121 GCA_036023295.1 Invenusta paracnida | reverse complement strand
AGACAAGGACTTCCTCAAGGAGCAGTGATGTCTCCTCTCCTCTTCAACCTGTACATCAACCCCGTCAGACAGACCATTCCTTGCAACATCAAGGTTAGTATGTATGCTGACGATATCGCGATGTGGTGTCAGGACCGCAAGAAGGAGGAAGCATGCCACGCCTTACAAGAAGGAGTTGAGGCGGTCGAACAGTGGAGTAAGCAGAAAAAACTGATGCTGAACCCGACCAAATGTGAAGTTAGTTTCTTCTCCTCTGATACCCATGAGGCGAACTACCAGCCGACGATTTTTCTGGAGGGGCACAGCCTCGCCTTCAACCCCACACCCATCTTCCTCGGGGTTACCTATGATAGGACTCTCAGTTTTTGACCTCAGGCAGAGAAGGTTGCGAAGAAAGCTATCTCCAGATGCCGAATGTTAGGGGCTCTCGCTTCAAGGAAATGGCGCTGGAGCAACACATCCATGAAAAGGGTTTTTAGAACATCGCTGGGATCTTCGTTGGACTATTGCGCAGCTTAGCAGGCTTGGGCAGCCAGATCTGTCTTGGACATTGTTGACAGAGCCCAAAACAAAGCCTTTCGAATCGTCAGCCGAGGGCACGACCTTGGGAGGGAGCTCAGCGGTCATTACGCATGGAACCCCTATTCGCCTGTTTGCATGAATACCATCATATCTAAGGAGAGAAAGCTCACCAGCTCCTTCGAAACGGAACTAGAAGCCCTTGCAATGGCTATCAGGTGTATCAGCAACCACCCGGATGATGGCCCTTTCAGAATCTGTTCGGAGAGCCTTTCCGCCATCTCAGTCCTAAAATCCCCTCCCCCAGACACTTCCACGGATCTCGCCAGAGTGAGAAAACAAACTCCTCAACAACTGCGAGTCCCATGTTACGCTCCAGTGGGTACCTGGAGATGTTGACCTCCCAGGGAACGAATTGGCAGATGCTGCCGCTAAGTGTGCAGCCGCTGACCCTCTTCTTGAGCCAGACCACCAATATGGTGTTCTGAATATATGAGTTTAAAATATGCCATGGAATCTAAAATAAATAACGTGTTAAAGCGGTAACCTTTATAAAAAGTAATATCTAAAAATAAAAATTAGTTTAAGTCATATGTGGAAGTAGCTTTCATATTGAGATTAATCTTATTTAAATCAGAGGAAAATAAATTTAAAGAGAAATAATCATATGGCCATATTTCAAAAATATCATCTGTATGACGCATCCAAAATAAAGGTTTTAATGAAGAAGAAAATAACGCTTCGTGTTCCCAAAAATAAAGAAAAATATTTTCGTAAATGGAAGCGAAATATTTATCCATAGCTGTTCATTTAATCTATTATCAAATAAAAAATCATTGTAGCGTAAATTTAATTCAATAAGTGTTAGTAGACCATATGAAGAACGAGAAGAATCGGGGAAAAAGTTAAACATTTTATTGACACATGATATAAAAATATATACTCCAAAAAATAGAAGTATTTGTATATAAAGATTCAATATCTAAATAAAATAGTAATATATTAGATGGAGATTTTCCTCTTTCCATTCTAAATTTGCATATTTTTTAAAATCTATTTGTGCTTCTAGATACAATATCCCTATTTTTCCGTCTTTTACATCTTGTCCTAATCTCAAATCTATACATTGTCCCAGCTTTTTATCTTCTGCTATCAAAAGAAACTTTTGTTTATTTTCAATCTTTTTTCTTTTTTCCCTGGTTAAGTAAATTTTTTTTAAATTGATTGTTATTTATTTTTCACTATGATTTATTCAAATTTTAAACATATTATCTAATTGCCTGTTATCTACGTGTTTAATTTCACTTTTATTATAATTCTGCTGAAGAAGGCCGAAAGCGCTCCAGAAGTATACTTTTATATTATCCTCCATTTGTTTTATCTTTGAATTTGTGTGTCCAGGAACATTTTACTTTAATCAAATTATGATTTACAATATACTTTTTATTATTGGTATAATAATAATGCTTTAAAATGATTCCACCTAATACAGGCAAATAACTAAACAAAATATGTATGTTCAACATTATGACATGTTTGTAGTAGTTGTAATAATATGTTCAGTATACAGATATATATATATCTTTATATGTATATGTATATGTATATGCTTGCAGACAAATTGACAAAAAAAGAGTTTAAACAATCACATAAAGAATGCAAAACAAAACTTCAATTAACCATCATCTAAACATTTAGTTCTGCTTTGGCTTTTGCATATAAGGATTTGACTTATATCCGAGGACAACGTAATTGTTTTAATACATTGAATTTATATTATACTTTCTATTATTACGTTGTCCGCGATTATATCATATATGTACGTACACACACGGACATAGGTATGTGTATTTTGCACATGAGATAAATGTATTAATGTATATTAAATCTATAACGTTCGCTATTAAATTCCGATATTTTAGTATATTAATTTTGTTTGTTTTCATGAACTAAACTTCTTACCCGTCATTGTAAATTTCTTATGTAACTTGTCTTTGATAATGTTATGAAAACTGAAAGTGTAGATGAATATATGTATGTAATTAAGTACACTTCCACTGGACAGCGAAAAGGAATACCGCTTGACAGGTGAATATGCAGGCACAAATGACCATAGCGAATAGTTTGTTACCATTTAGTAGAACAGTCGCAATTATAAATGAGAAGGCTGAAACGGAGAATAGAATGATGAATATTTATGTGTAAAATAAATAATGTGTAATAGTAATTTTAAAAATAATGCAATAGCCATTTGCTTTAAAACACGTATCTCAGATGTTTCATTTATTTAATTTATAATTTATGTATACGCAATAAAAATGCATCACTATATGTGTTATTAATATACTTAGACATAAAAAACTAAAAACAATTGCGTAATAAAGTATTAGTTTTATTTTTTAAATAAAGAAATATAAACATTGTTTAACTGAATTTTTATTTAGTCATGTTTTCAATGACTCAAAATTCAGTATTATTTTTATCGTCATTCTTGATTTATAAAGAATATAGTAATATCTTTGCGATATATACATTATAGAACAGTATATTAAACATAAAACGATAATTTCAAGAATTAAAGTAGAAAATACAGTTGAATTATTGAATGGTCACGAGCAATACTAAAAATTACTTCTTATGCAAAAATATTGAGTTCAATTTTAATTCAAAAATGCTAATGAAATAATAAAACTTTACGAACACACTTTTAACGATTGCAGCATTGTATGTTATAACTTAATTTTAAATAATTAAGCTAATTAAAAAAGTGTGTTTTCTATCTATTTTCCTTAATAAATATCATCACAAAAGTATGTTTTTATTATTTTACATTATAAATATGTATAAACAAAAATGAAAAGAATTATCATTGTCATTTTGAAAGGTCAATATAAAAGATGGAACACATAAACAGCGTTTTATATGATACTTTTTAATAAATGAATACATTTTTTGATAAGTTAGTAATTATACGTAATGTTGTAGATATATTTTTTTATATAACAAATTATGTATAGTTAACTTTTTGATAAATGTTTACGGTTATGTACATATTTGTCAGTAAACGTTCATATAATATAGACCAAATATGTATATAATCGATCAAGACGTTTTAAAACTAGTTCACTATTTATGAATCTAGAAATATGATCTTTAGTCTCGCATCAAATTTTCTATGCGAACAGTGCAGCTTAGTACCATTTAAGTGTGTAATTTAACATACACGTTCGTTTATTTAATATAGACTTATTGCATAAATACTACACACACACACACACATATACTGCATATCGCATAGTAATGAAATATAACTGTTTTAAATATACTATGTATGCTTTAACTGTGATTTACATATTTGTATTAATGCTATTGTAGGTATACTCAATACTTAGTGCACAAGTAATTCAAATTAATTGGTACATCACTAAAAATATAATTTTGTGTTTTTGGGCATCAAATTAAGTATTTAACAACATTTTTTTAAACAATGTTATAGTTATACATTACTTACCAAATTAGAGTTTTTACAAACCTATTTACTTATAATTAAGTATCATTTCGAACTATATATATAGTTTAGCCTAGTACAATTTTTTTATAAAAAACTAATCTGTGCGTGGCAGGCGAGTCGTTCTATGCTCGGAAGTTAGAAACGTTTTATTTAAAATATTACAAAATAGTAAAAACCATTTCTCGTTTTTATTAGAACCGGTTTATACAGAATTTTTCAGTGTGTCTAGTGATGATAATTTTTTTGACAATACAAGAACTTCTACGTGTAATAGTAGATGAAATACAGTAATGAAACTATTATATCTATTTTTTATTATTCAAGCCATATTTTCCATTCATTTAAAAGAAAATTAATTAATATTCCATTTCATTAATTGAGTGTTTAATATGCTACTGTTATTATAATATAAAAAATATATCAAACAAAAAGTTATATTCCAAACTTTCATTAATTTATAAGCTAGAAAACATTCTCAACTACACAAAATAAAAGTTTTCGGTCATTTTAAAGAAAAATATTAAAAAAAATATATGGACAAACGAGAAAGACAAACCAATTTATTAATATTGTTAAAACCTTAATAGAGGTTAAACATTTATAACAATAATATTTACCGTATAAATAATGAATTACAATTTGTTTACAAAAGTAAATTAGCAAATACAATAATACAAGTTCTGCGTTATAAAAAACAAAACCCTAAGTTATAATTTGCACATAGGTTTAGTATAAACTAAAGACTTTTCTATCACACACATATATATATGACGTATATATATATATATATTATAATCCATAGTAATAATATTAATAATTTGTTTGATCGGGAAAATAAGTACTTTTTAAACTGAAATGATCAAACTTAGGAATTCGATTACACCATATCCGGTATTTAAAGTTGAAACATATTTAAAAAAGGGAAATAATGAAATTGGTATATGCTGCATAATCATCTGAATGCAATTAGTAACAGTTTTAAACATATCAGAGTAATATTTAGTTTGTACTTAAATAATCAATAAAAATACATTTTCGAGAATGAAATTAACTTCCATTGAATGTCTGTTTCCATTCTTTCTAATTTACTAAAAGCTCCTTAAACTCCCATATGATTCCCTAAATGTTTAAAAGTTCTTTAAAAGTTTACTAAAACCTGATAAAAAACATGTTGTAGATTTGATTATTGATTCATTCTTAAAATTTCCGTATAAGTTTCTATAAAGTTCTCAAAAATTTGATAAACGTTTTTAACACTCATAAATGATTCTCTAAGTGTGCATCCAAAGCTTCTAAACAATTACAAAAAAAGTTCTATGAACACCTAAATGGTTTGTCACACTTTTAAAATGAACCCTTGGTAAAATCTGAGCAAAACATACTTGACTGTTAAAAAACATGTTTGTTCAACTATAGTTTAAAAACAGAATTATATTAGACAGTTTCAAAATTAGAGGTGGGGCCTTATGAGCCCCATTCCTCCCCGGGATATCGATTCGCAAAAATGTCCGATAGATTTAAGTAACAACAAAGATATCTCTGTGATTTCCATGTTTATACTATTGCACAATAGTTTGCCTGCTTCATTTAATTCTTCTCATTAAATGCATAATTGTACTCTTCCTCCCCAATTCTGTCGTCATTGCTTCTAGTTATTTTGTCATTAGCTCGTGCACTAGTAGTAAAAAAGGTGTGCCAAGAGAACAAAGACAGGGGGTGGGGCTGAGGTGCACTTTGGTTGCGGTACACTTTGTGACGACTCCACCCTACTGAGTGGTGCTCAGATGCACTTTGGGTGCGGTGCACTTTGGGTCTTTGGGTGCGGTGCACTTGAGAGGGGGGCTGAGGTGCACTTTGGGTGCGGTGCACTTTGGGTGCGGTGCACTTCAATCGGGATCGAGTAAGCGCCAGTCAATAAGACGGCTGTAACAGTATATAAGAGATAAATATATTCAGTCTTTTTGTCTATTTAAACAAACCTCTTTGCACCAAATTCAAATTTAAAAATGCACGGGATTTTGTTTCGCCAAATTCAAATTTAAAAATTCGCGGGATTATGTGGCACCAAATTCTAATTTAAAAGTGCGCGGGATATAAAAAACGATTCGTCTCTTAGTAACGTAAAAATTGAGCGCTTCAATCCAATTGTGAGGCAATTTTAAATTTGATATGTATCACGACATTATTAAATACGCAAGAATATTTTAATTAAACGTGGAACTATGTACCAGTATTGAAAAATAAGTATTAAAACATTAGGAGAAAACTTACTGGAAAACCCATATTTCATATTTTTCTATTAATCAGAGGCAAACTATAATCACGCAACAATTTTACATAAGTTTATAAATACTACTTGTCTCAAATTTCAGTAGTATAGCTGCCTATATATATAACTATATTTTGAGAAAATTAATAAATTGCTAAATTATATAACTAAAGTTCTAAATGATTCCCTATTTATTTGAATACTAAAAATAAGCTAAACTCATACATTATTCTCTTAATGTATGCTAAGAGTTCCCTACCGGTATGCTAAAAATGTCCTAAACACCTAAATAAATACCTTAATGTATGTTAAGAGTTCCCCACTGGTATGCTAAATATGTTCTAAACTCCTAAATGAATCCCTTAATGTATGTTAAGAGTGCCCCACCGGTAAGCTAAAAATACGCTAAACTCCTAAATGAATCCTTAAAAGTATGCTTAGAGTTCTCTACCAGTATGCTAAAGATATGATAAACTCCTAAATGAATCCCTCAATGTATGTTAAGAGTTCTCTACCGGTATACTAAAAATGTCCTAAACTCCTAAATGAATCCCTTAATGTATATTAAGAGTTCCCTACCGGTATGCCAAAAATACGCTAAACTCCTTAATGAATTCCTTTGTGTATGTTAAGAGTGCCCCACCGGTATGCTAAAAATACGCTAAACTCCTAAATGAATCTTTTAAAGTATGTTTAGAGTTCCCTACCAGTATGCTGAAGATATGATAAACTCCTAAATGAATCCCTTAATGTATGTTAAGAGTTCTCTACCGGTATGCCAAAAATACGCTAAACTCTTTAATGAATCCCTTAATGTATGTTAAGAGTTCCCCACCGGTATGCTAAAAATACCCTAAACTCCTAAATGAACCCTTAAAAGTATGCTAAGAGTTCGCTACCGTTATGCTAAAGATATGCTAAACTCTTAAATTATTCCATGAGTACCATAAGTAAAAAATAACACGTTTAGGAGTTTAGCGTATTTTTGGCATACCGGTAGGAAACTCTTAGCACACTTTTAAGGATTCATTTATGAGTTTAGGACATTTTTAGCATACCGGTAGGGAACACTTAGCACACTTTTAAGGATTCATTTAGGAGTTTAGCATATCTTTAGCATGTAGGGAACTCTTAACATATATAAAGGGACTCATTTAGAAGTTTAGCATATCTTTAGCATACCGGTAGGGAACTCTTAACATACATTAAGGGAATAATTTATGAGTTTAGCTTATTTTTAGCATTCAAATAAATAGGGAATCATTTAGGACTTTAGTTATATTATTTAGCCATTTATTAATTTTCTCAAAATACAGTTCTATATATATAGCTATACTACTGAAATTTTAGACAAGTAGTATTAATGTAACTTATGTAAAATTGTTGCGTGATTATGGTTTGCCTCTGATTAATAGAAAAATATGAAATATGGGTGTTCCAGTAAGTTTTCTCCTTAAATATGATTTAATACTGGTACATAATTCCACGTTTAATTAAAATATTCTTGCGTATTTAATAATGTCATGATACATATCAAATTTGAAATTCCCTCGCAATTGGAATGAAGCACTCAATTTTTAAGTTAATAGGAAACGAATCGTTTTTATATCCCGCGCACTTTTAAATTGGAATTTGGCGCTACATAATCCTGCTCATTTTCAAATTTGAATTTGGCGCATAGAGATTTGTTTAAATAAACAAAAAGACCGCGCGCGCGTCTCTTATATACTGTTACAGCCATCTATTTGATTGGCGCTTACTCGATCCTGATTGAAGTGCACCTCAGTCCCCCCTCAAGCGCTCCGAACCCAAAGTGCAACTGAGCACCACTCAGTAGGGTGGTTTCGTGCTACCCCTAACCTACTACTAATGAGAAAAGAAAAAACTTATAGAATTGAAGTATAGTATCCGATAGCTAACTATGTTTATCTGTAATGATAACTGTAATCACTATTGATTCTCTCTATAAGAATACATAAATGGGCTAAAAGTGATTACAGCTATCATTACAGATAAACATAGTTAGATATCTGATACTATACTTCAATTCTATAAGTTTTGTCTTTTCTTGTTTTCCATTTACATCGTTTGCTACCACACGACTTCTCGTTCACAGAATGTAAGTGTTTTATTTATTCAGTATTTAGCATTTTTCTGTATTACTTGACAATGATTGAAGATTGCAGCCAAATCCGCAGAAGCATAAACATAACAGTATAAACACATTATAAGAAGATAAGCTTTATTTTTTATAAAAATACAACTTTTCAGTGTCAACTGAATTTTGAGACCAAAATGGCATATTTTTTATTAAACGCATGGTATTTTCTTATAGTTTTTTTGTATTGTTACTTGAGAATAATTTTATCTATTTACTTTGCCTCCATATTAAATGATTTTTATTACCAAAATAAATGATTCTAATCCAATAGAAACTGCGCTTTAATATAAATATAAAAAAAAAGAATCCATGAAACAAAACGATGCAAAAACCAATTTACGAACCTATTCAAAAGTAAAAATATAGACGATATAAAGAAACTTTGCAATCAGAGAAATTTGTGCAAATTATATATTTTATGTTCAGTCTATTATGTCACTTTTATATATATAGTTGTTAAATGAAACAAGACAACAATTGTTTGAAATGATATTTAATACCTATACAATTAATTGCGTGCTTGAATTTCATTTCTGTGAATTTAATAAAGTATGAACAAATGGATTACATTGAGTAATATGTAGCACCACATTTAAAGGTAAATCTATGGCTAAATTGACAGGATATAATATTCTTGAATCAGAAATATTACAGTTGCAAGAATTTGGTAATCTTTAAAAGAGATACCTGAGTTAGATTAAAATGTGTTATGTTCTAAAATCTATAAAGTACCGTTTAGTTTTACACGTAAAACGTCTTCTTCGTAGAACAAATAAATTTATAAATATATTAGTCATCATAAATAGATGGATGCGATCACAAAAAGTGATCTAATTTCAGACGTTAACACATTTAAAAACAATTGTAAAATAAATTCGAGCGGTATATTTTGTTTACATTAGTTTGTAAAGTTTCTGATAAATTGTTGCAATGTGGAAGAATGTGAATGATAATTTTATCTTTATTTTTGAGACCTTATCAAGAGTCGAATTCTTACACTTATTAAACCGATCGCTTAAGTCGACTATATAATGAAGATTGCCATTAATGTTGGACATTTTTGCAATGTAAAAAATAAATTTAATAACTTATAAAAAAATATTATAATAATAAATATGTAATAGAATTTGGTACATATCGTCGTCGGTATGCAATTATTGCGAATATTCATTTTTCACTCTGCAATAGTTGCGAATGTATTTTTAACGATTTTTCGTTTTTGATATTAATAATACAATTAGATGGTATCAACTGTTAAATCCGTTTTCAAAAAATGTATTTTTAAAGTGTTTTATTTTAGATAAAACAAAATTGCGTATTTATTTTCTTTGCAAAATCGTTACTGCAAAATTGCGAATGTAATATAATTGGGTTGCAAATATTCGTGTCAGTATTTAGGGTTTAATTTATATAATGTAAAAGAGAAAAATTAAATCAATTTGAAATTTGTTATCGAGAATAAATATATTTTTCATACATATTCGGCCCTAGTAGATAATATTCTTAAATATACGAATAACATAGAATTAGCGTCCCTCCTAATTAGATACATTATATAGATAGCATTATAACGTCTAGGTTTGGATAAGCACTTGATGAATGACTTTGGGTTGCATAACTATACCGTCTATAACAATGTGGGTTGGCGTCTCTACTAATTTGATATGTTATACATAGATAACATAACAACGCATAGGGGGGAGGGGGGATTAGCAGCGGATTATAATGCCTTACAATTATACGGCTGTGCACACAATTAGAAAACAATTATCTTCGATACTTCGACATTATTATCTTAAAGTAAATGGACAACGCATAAGAGTTTGTTGAAAAATGTTTGAGAACACTCAAAATACCTAATCGAACAGTTTTATTTTGGTTAGAAAAGGAACAACATGGAATGATTTAATTAAGTCAGCATACACCAACTCAAAATAGAATAAATAGGCATTCAGATGATCTGAAAGTGAGAGCTGAAACCTGTGAAGCGTTCCTTGATGAATTGAACAAAGTACCATCCCATTACTGTAGGCAGTCATCATCCAATATACCTATATTTGTGCCCTTATGAATTTAAAAGTGCTGCAGATGTTTACTCCAAGTATCTAGTCTGGTTGTCAGAAAAACCCGGCAAAAAACCAGTCTGTTTGTCAAAGTTCAAAAACACTCTGAAACAGAAAAATATCGATATTTGGCCACCAAGGAAGGATCAATGTGACAAAATATGTGATGGTTTTCAAAAAGGTACATTTTTGAAAACCATCACATATTTTGTCACATTGATCCTTAAACCACGAACTGAAAAATGAAGCCAGGGAAGGGAAAAAGCTTGACAAGGAAGAAGCGTTTTCATCTGATGGTCACACTTTGATACTAACAGTTGATGTCCAAGCTGTACAAACAATACCTAAAATGCAAGCTAGTTGTTTGTATTTTAAAACCAATTGAATCTACATAATTATGCCGTCTATAACAATGTTACTCAAGATGTGTGCTGCTATTTGTGGACAGAGTCTCACGGAGCCCATGTTGCCAGCGTTTTCACATCCTGTTTAATTGATTACTGCAAAGAACAGAAAAGTAAAGCACAAAACCGGATGGGGAGCGGAGGGCCCAGTGGTTAGAGCGTTGGACTGCCAACCTGTGTATGTGTGGGTTCGAATCCTGGTTCGGACCAAACATATTATCTACCGCTCCCTGGCTGGCAGCTGTGCTAGTCGCTTGTTTGCGACCCGAAAGGGTTCATGTTGAATGCTCTTACGTAAAATCTGTGTGCGTTCTGTCACTAAGAAAAATATAAAAAAATAAATAAAAATGAACAAAATTATTATCTGGAGTGATGGTTTTGTGCAGAGCGCAAAACCGCAACGCTACACTAATTTCTGCTCTTGCCGACTGAACAAACGAGACAGGGATTGAAGTGGTGTTTAAATATTTGGAAATATTTATATGAGTGAAATACATGTTACTGAAACCCACATTTAATACTAAAAATATTAAAACAAAACAGAATTTGATAGATAGCCTTTTTTTCTTCCAATCTTACCAGAAAGCTCATAGGAGCCTCCGAATCCTCTTAGCCTGAGCAGAGCAGACTCGGAACCCACAGCACCCTTTCGTTGCGTTCGCTCAAAGTGGATCAATAAATTCTCCTTATTCTTTGCGTTACCAAGGGCGACTTTGAAAAGACGCAAGAAACCATCTTCAGGCTGTCGTTTGAAGGTGTAGTTAAATTTGAAGCCCGAATGTTGAGCCATTTTGATTTCGACGGTAGTGGGGCCTAGATTGTCAATTATAGAATGACTTTAAAAGGGTTAAATGACAATCTAGATGTACTAAAAATGTTCAATATGTTTCTGCAAGTATTGTTATACATACAGGCTAGCTGTATATATAATAATATAATGATATTATTTAATAATGAAAATAATACATAAAGTTAGAAATATTTGATTTTATTAGTTATCCTTTAATAACACTATTATTGCGCGTCGTACATGAGTATATATATGTGTAGATTATAATATATGGTTATTGCACTAGTATAAGATATCCTATCCAATGGTTTATATAATTGCGTAGAACAATTTTAGACATCAAATATTGATTGGTAGAAAGATGCATTATATTGTATGCAATATATGCAATATTTTGAATTCTCGGATTGGTTGATAGTGAATGCACTTACCGACGAATGGAAAGCTTACTCCTTTATCTACCATTGGTGCCCGTGGGAAAGAGTAGTCAAGGCAAGCCTGAAAGTCAAACTTGTTCAACAAGACGTTGCTGGAACAGAACTGTCTGGAGACGTGACCTCCTTTGCCGGCCTGGGGTAGAATGCCCTTGGAGTTGATTACTCGCACTTGTGTTCTGTACATTAAAGATAGGTAAACATTGTCAAAGGGATCTGCTTTAACCATACAGTAAAAAAGATCCTAGTGTCTCAGAAAGTTTTTGTTGTCGTAACTTTGTTATATCTACTTTTAAAAATTTCCAAATTGGATAGAAGTTCATTAAGTATTAGTGATTTAATTTTTAGTATTCACGGCATTAAATCAATTCTATTAAAACCCAATGGCTATTATAGAACTGCAGTTTAAATTGGGGACAGTTTTGTTAATATTCGGGTAATAGTTTAATAGGTACGAAGTCAATTAAAACTGGGTATGAAATAAAGTAAGAAAAGAAAAATGGGAAGAGACATTACCGCTAGTTAAGAATAAAATTTTGGAGATAAAGATCAAGATCAAGATGAAAAAATCTAAGAATATTCAGAAGGAACAGAGATAAATGATAAAATGATAATAAAGGAAAGTATATATAAATAAAAGAAACACCTACTTGAGACTAATCAATTTCTGCGGAGAGTCCACGGGATCCGAAACCACCTCGAATGATTGTCCTTCAGTCGTGGAAGTGGATGTCTTGATGGAAGTAGAGAACCGACGCTCCAGTAGAGAATCCATTGTCAGTTGGATACCGATCTTTGTGGCATCGGCGTTTAATTGGAAGTTGCCCAGAGTGCGGATGGCACCACTATAAAGGTGAAATCAGAAGAGAGACACCACTGACTTATTGGAGCATCTAGACTGAATGTACTGACTGGCATGCACTCACCTTGGACTGGCACTGAGTCTGAAGTTTCCGGGTGTGATCTGGGC
>JAYRBW010013898.1:0-13122 GCA_036023295.1 Invenusta paracnida | reverse complement strand
GGGCCCCACTTTAATAGAAGGCATTGCTGCTTGATGAAACGGCTCGATAATGAAATTTGTCATCTTGAAGAGAGCAGAGAGAGAGGAGCGAGCAGGAGACGACCGTACACGAGTGCGAAGCAAAGTAGAATGACTAAAACTTACTCGATCGTGATTGGTCGAGACTACGCCCCACCCCTCCCACTCAGTAAGGTGCAGTCGTTCCAAAGTTCACCGCACTCAAAGTGCATCTGAGCACCACTCAGCACCCCCTCCCTCCCTCCTCCCCGCCTCCGCACGTCACGTGACTGAGTCTGTCATTCACCTTCCCTACTACTAGTATTTATTCTAGTTTTAAATTAGCTGCATGTATTCACTCTGCACTATCTATGTAGTAGCTCTAAATTAGCAACTAGTAATCACTATTTAGCTAATAAAATTAAGAGCTAGTATTGACTCTGCACAATCTAGTTAAAATGAGTAGGTAATTAGTGTTCATTCTACATAATCTAGCAAAAATTAGTAGCTAGTGTTTATTTTGCATAATCTAGTCAAAATTAGTAACAAGTGTTCATTCTGCATATTCTAGCCAAAAATAGTAGCTAGTGTTCATTTTGCATAATCTAGCCAAAATTAGTGGTCACTCTGCACAATCTAGCCAAAATTAGTAACTAGTGTTCACTCTACATAATCAAGCCAAAATTAATACGTAACTAGTGTTCACTCTACATTATCAAGCCAAAATTAGTAGGTAACTAGCGTTCACTCTGCAATCTAGCCAAAATTAATAACTTGTGTTCACTCTACATAATCCAGCCAAAATAAGTACCTAGTGTTCACTTTGCACAAACTAGCCAAAATTAATAACTAGTGTTCATTCTACATATTCCAGCCAAAATTGGTACCTAGTGTTCACTCTACATAATCCAATCAAAATTGGTACCTAGTGTCTACTCTGCGATCTAGCCAAAATTAGTACCTAGTTTTCACTCTGCATAATCTAGCCAAAATTAGAAACTTGTGTTCACTCTACATAATCAAGCCAAAATTAGTACCTAGTGTTCACTTTGCACAATCTAGCCAAAATTAGTAGCTAGTGTTCACTTTGCACAATCTAGCCAAAATTAGTAGCTAGTCTTCCCTCTATACATAATCCAGCCAAAATTAGTACTTAGTGTTGTTCACTCTGCATAATCTAGCCAAAATTAGAAACTTGTGTTCACTCTACATAATCAAGCCAAAATTAGTACTTAGTGTTCACTCTGCGACCTAGCCAAAATTAGTAATACTAGTGTTCACTCTGCATAATCTAGCCAAAATTAGTACCTAGTGTTCACTCTTCAATCTAGCCAAAATTAGTACCTAGTTTTCACTCTGCATAATCCAGCCAAAATTAGTAACTCTTGTTCATTCTGCACAATCTAGCCAAAATTGGTACCTAGTGTTCACTCTACATAATCAAGCCAAAATTAGTAGGTACTTAGTGTTCACTCTGCGATCTAGCCAAAATTAGTATCTAGTGTTCACTCTACATAATCCAGCCAAAATTATTAACTCTTGTTCATTCTGCACAATCTAGCCAAAATTAGTAACTATTATTCACTCTGCGCAAACTAGCTCCCAAAATTAGTAACAAATCAAGCAAGTAATCACCCCTACAGAACTTTGCCCGAACCCTAACCAAGCCCAAAATTAGCAACAAGTACTTTCTTTACAATCTAGCTAAAAATTTGCATCAAATATTCAATGTTTGCACAATTATATAAGCTAATCTAGCAACAAATATTCACTCTGCACAATATTTGTAACAAGTATTCACGCTTCATAACTTAGCCAAAACTTACAAGTATTCACTTTCTGTACAACCCATCCCAACATTAGCAACAAGTATTTATTCTATGCGTAACACACCTTATTTGAGGAACATAACATATACTACAACTAATTAAAAGACATAAACAAAGAGAAACTAATGCAATATACGTATATTTATAAAATAACATTGTAACAGTATTAGAAAGACAAATCAGTAGAAAATTACCCCATCAAAAAAAGCTGATAGAAAAAGTATTAGATTTGAGCAAAAAATAGACACCACTTTTTAGTGAACATTTTCTATCGTGCGGAGAAACACAAATTAACAAATAAATTGTATATATTCATATTTGATAAATAGTAAATATATAAGCACAATACATTATGAATAACACACACAGTATTAAATAACTACAGATGAGCACCAAAAATTGAAAAACAAAAAATCACTTTTCATTGTTTAGGCAGCGAGTGGATTTGTAGAGAAAGATAATGCGGAATGTATCATTCAGTGGGATGGGTGCTGCTTTGTTTGACGACGGAACTCATGTCTAGCAATGGCTTGTGTATGGACTTCATCAGGACCATCAGCTATGCGCAGAATTCGAGCCCAACTGAACATGGTGGCTAGAGGGAAGTCCTGACTCAAGCCAGCGCCTCCATGAGCCTAGTTTGGGTGGTGAAGCAGGTTATATAATATATAAACAGTCAAGCAATAAAATGGAAAATATAAATAATTTTAGAAGTTAAAACGATTGTATCGATCAATCAAATATAAAAGAATAATAATAAATTGATAATTTCAAACTATTAACGTATATTACTAGCAGTACAAATAGAGCTGAACACTGCGATGTTACGTGCTTGTTAGGTCTGTTACATCTGCATTTACTGTTACAAAATATATACTATAGTAATATGTGTTAGTAGTATGAAATCACTTATATATAATTTTTTTAAATTAACGATTTGATTAATTGATTTTCTTTATTTTGGTATCTAGAAATCACTACTTAAAGATATTTCGTAGGTTGGTCATAAGCAGAGTGCTAATTTTATAAGAATAATAACTAAAAACTAAAATCTACGAACTATGAAATAATCACGAAAATTGCTAATTCAACTTGTAAGTGTAAATGGTCAAGAGTTTAAATTATTAATATTATAACTAATTAAGTATGTTTATGTATTATTTAGAAGTTATTTAATAGGTTACCTTTCTTAGCCCTTTGTGGATCAGGATTTTTTCTGTCCGGAGAGGGGGAAGCAAAATGTCTACCTTCCCATTATTTTACAAATTTAAAATTTGTCGCATTTCTTCTATGCAAAAATTAATTGACAATCTTTATAAACAAATTTTTCGTTGCTTTTATTTTGATTTAATTTTTGTGAATTATAATAAATAATTCAAATTTGAAGACTAATACTTAAAAACTTATAGTATATATTTAACATCAAATGAATGCCTATTTTGACCATTTCTGTAACAAAACATTATTTGTAAATATTTTTTTATAAACTATAGTAAATAAACTTTTGCAATAATTTTGATTGATTTGATGCATTGCAAAAATTCTTAAAAACATTTCTTTGACTGTTAGAGCTAGTTCTGGCTAACTTAAATTGAAATTATCCACTATAATACTAGACTATTATACACTATAAATATATACACTTATTTTAATTAATAAAATGAAATGCAACAATTCAGCATAAATTCCATTATAAAATCAGTACCTATTTGACACATTTTTTAAAATGGATAGTTTTTGAAAGACAGTCTCGTTACTTTGAAAATGACCGATTAAAACAGTATAATACTAAAATGTCAACAGACCGTAATCTCAACTCAAGCAGTTATTTTAATTATTTTTGAACATAGGGCAAAATTATCTAGAAGAATACGATAATTGTGGTCCATGAAGGGTTATGTTACTTATAAGTAGTATATGATAAATATGGTGACAATGTGTTAAATATAAATGAAAATTTCCTCCTGCTAGCTGTAATTCATGAATGTTGTAAAATATATATTTAAGTCTTAAAACTTTAATTGAATATTTCAATTAATAAACATAAATAATATTCTACATAAGAATAAAAAACATCAAAAGTGTAACTAGCAAAGACGTTTAGTTGTTGTTATTTCTTCCCCATTGAGGTGGAACCCCATATGTCTGGCCTAAAATCTGCCGATCCTCCTTAGAAAGTCCACCACTTTCCTAGCGGGTAGATCCAAGTGGTAACTTATGTCAAAGTTATTTCTAGCGGTCATCCATCGAGGGCATTCAAAGATGACATGTTCTGTAGTTTCAGTAATTCCATAGGCATGTCTGTCTTTTTCACGCAATTAAAGAAAAACAATAATCTAAAACTCCGAACCGTCAGGAACGGACCTTCCCACTCTGGGACATGAATGACGCACCCAGATTAAACTCGCAGGGAGTTGTGGGGCTGTTGCACTTCCGGAGACGCTTGTAGCATTGAGGCTACGGCGGCGGCAACATGTTCCATAAAACAAAAATGCTATGAGAGTGCAGCCTATCTACACAAGAGGAGTTTATGGCATGGGTAGAAAAATGATGCATATCCTCAAGACTATAGTGTCTGGTATACCATATTACTGTCTTATAATCTCCCATACCTTTGGGTAAGTAAGAAAGCAATTCCATAAGGCAACCAAGAAGACCCTCTTTTATCATTGTTGATTTCGGGCTTTGTTCCCTGAAATTCTCTATAGTAGGAAAATGTCTAACGGATCTCCCCCTTAATAAGGTGTCGCACATTGGGTCGGTATTTTTGCCTATTTTGTATTGGTATTCTTTGCAGATGATTGTGTCCCGCCTTAACCTATGGTATCCTTGTTTTTTCTCTTGATATAGATCATTTGAGTCTTTAATATTGATTCTGAATCCCTTGAATTCCTACTTCTATAATTTTTAAATCTTGCTTTTAATGTTGTTTGTTGCTACCTTGTGAGTGTTATTCCTACTTGCCTCTGATCGTTTAGGCTTCCTGCCTTCGCTAGTTCATCTGCCTTTTTGTTTCCATCAATTCCTAAATATATGGCTGGAAATCCACTGGAAGATTACAACTCCTTTCTTTCGATATTTTGAATTGTGGTCCAGATGTATTTGGCGTTCTTTTCTTTTGAGCTTTTGGTTTTGCTTGAGTGTTTAGAGCGTGCCTCTGTTGTCTGTGAAGACTGTGTTTTTGGGATGATTTTTCTTCTGTTTGGACATTTAGTTGTGGATAATGATGACTACATAATATATTAAATTGAAAACATATTATACTAGTTTTATAATGTATTTAAATATTATTAGTTACTATTATTTATTTATATTATTTAGTTATCATTATAGTTATTATTTATTACTATATATTATAAAAACTCAATATACGATTATATGTATGCACACAACATTTATCGAGTAGGATTAATATAGGGCTTCATAGATAAATTTAACCGTTTAGGCGGTTATATGTAAGTTTATAAACAAGAACTCTACACAAGCGTAATCCTACCTGAATTGCCCGATCAATAACTCTGGAAGCCATACTTGGGGTGGCTACTTTGATCATAGAAATCTCAGGGGCAGCTTCCTAAAAAAGCAAAGGTAAACACATGAATAATATCTATAAACCAAATAAAATAATCGTGTATTGCTTTAATTATATCAGTCGATATTTTAAACTATTTATTTAGAGTACTTGAAAAAGTCAAAGAAAAATAAATATTGTTGAATCATTAATTTTTCAATAATGTTGTTATTTAATCTATTCTAATAGCAAAATACAACATCTTCAGTTGTAAAGTGTTGTAAAAACAACAGTTATAAACCTTATTTCCAACTGTATCCATCATATGGGCTGCCTTCAAGACAAGCAAGCGTGTCTGCTCAATCTCCAAACGTGAATCAGCGACATCCTTGCGAATGGTGCCCTGTTCTGCCAGGGGTTTGCCAAATGCAATCCGACTATTTACCTGATAAGAGAGCATAGGGAAAGAAACGACCCTCATGTTAGGTAAATTGGTTATATTCTAGTATTGCTAAACTATAATACCCGAAAATACTATAACCTTAGAGAACAATGCTAGTAGCATAAGTAATAAAACTTACCGAGCAAGATTGTAATAATTAGAAATACAAAAAACGCATTAATACTGATAACACTGAAAAAATGTTACTAATATGCAAAGAGACTTGTAAGAAATAACATGTAACTTAAAATATTAACCCAAAATAATACGAGTGAAAACAGTCCGTATATCTTACACGTTGGATCGTGTGAGCTAGTGCCCGCTCTGCACTTCCAACAAGTCGCATGCAGTGGTGGATACGGCCTGGACCAAGTCGGCCCTGAGCAATCTCAAAGCCACGACCCTCTCCAAGCAGGATATTCTCTTTGGGGACTCGAACGTTTTCAAAGAGGACCTCCGCGTGGCCAACTGAAGGGAATTGTTAGAATATGAGAACGTCATCGATATATCGTCCATAATACGACATAACATGATATTCAATATTAAATACCTACATTAGATAAAAGAATGATTTAATTAATAAATTTGTGCAAATATTCCAATTTAAGCTTACAGAAGAACATACAAGTTGTTCATATTATTTAATAACAAATATGACGGACATACTCATTCCATCATTTAGGTATTATGATTACATCTTTGGAAAAAATTTACATTTTTAATGGTAAAATGGAGGGAAATATCTTTTTGATCGAATCTAAAGAGGAATTTATTTATTTATATCTACAGAGAATTTAATCGGAACATTTTAAGTATAAGTATAAAAAAGAGAGTAAATTTACCGATTAAATATGACATTTTATAATTTATATAAAGGAGTGCTTATTTATCCGGCAATCGTAAAAGTAGATCAAATGTGGATACGTATAATAATATTTAAAACTTTATTCTTCATAAAATAAGTGATTTTGAACATTACAAATGAAAGAAAAAGAATAAATATTTTAATGATTACCTTGAAATGTTATTTAATATAATTACTTAAGTATGTATATACATATATTACTGAACTGGATTTATGATTTTCATGCTACGAAGCTCTATTCTATGTGTATATTACTAGCAGTAGTATATTCGAAATTTCAACTAAAAGTCATATAAACACAACCCATTGAGAAGAATATTTTTTGAAATAGTTTTAATAATAAATATAGTGCAACTCAGGTATAATATAGGTATAGTCAAATTAATACTTGTTTCTTCGTTTATTTGTTAGAGTAAGTTATATGTTAAGTTAAAAATATCATTTTAATGCGTGGAATTATATATAAGACTACATTTTTCTTGACTTTATTACTTACTGAAGTAAAGTTGAATTAATAATATAATCATTTCGACTAAATTTTAAGTGCTTTTTTTACTTTATCACAACTGAAGTAATGATGAATTAATAATATAATAATTTTTATTATTATTTGACACTCTCAATAACTATAACTTCTCAGTCCAAACGGATGATAGACCCGGTTTATCAAATATGAAACATATTAAGAGTTTGAAAATGTCAAAGAATACGAAAGCACCTATGCTTTTTATGTAGAAATAGCTTAAGAGCTATCTGTAATATTTACAACTTCGTCTGAGGGGTGTATTAAAAAAAACCTTTACTCTGTTAATCATTCTACTTACTCCCGATAATTTAATTCAAAGAATGTCATATAAATGACATTAGCAAAATTTTAGGATAATACATACCATATAATGTGACCAGTTTTGGACAAAATAAATTCGAGTTGACAAATTATAATTACTACTCTAATCAAACTAAAATATCTATGGAAAGTAATATAATAATAATACACTGACTTGTTTAATTAAAACAATGTTATTAATTTAACACTAACACATTATTTAAAGTCAATAAAACAGTCACCAAAAACAGTTAGTAATGCCTATCTAGAATTGTTTAAACTGCTTTGCAGCTGATTGAAGGCTAACAATTGTACGAATTTCTACTTCTAATTTTTATTGTAGAGCTTGAGCTTTTAGACTATTTGCAGAACCTTTCTATTTGTCAAATCTCATTTCCTCAAGATGGGAGATGTATTGTTTCTGAGTTTGAGTGTTTTTAGATTAAATAATAATGGTATTTAGGCTAAAGTACCTAGGTTAAATATAGAAAGTTAATTCTTCACCTCTTGATTTAGCCAAAACAATCAAGTCGAAGTTTTTCATTGGTTGAGTCAAAACTTACTTTTATCTACTAGATGCTTGGAATATACGTGAAAGTGTGATATTATTCAAGCATTTACGCAAAATTGTGAGCCCTATTCAATTTAGATGCTCTATACAACAGCGAATGATTAAAAAAAAATAAGTTGACAAAATTCCATTAAATATTATAATATAATCAATCTCTAGATATAACGCAATATCCCAAATTGTAAATACAGGGTACTGTACAATAACATACTCTATTGTACAATACATTAAAGATAAACAAAATTGGACTTTGTAACACAACGCCAAAATATATTTTATCATGAAAGAAAGGAATCAATAAAAATATCAATACTACACTTTATTTAATTCTTTGTATCATTGCCAGTATATATAATATAAGACAGTTATTACAGTGTATAATAAGTCAATTTTCACCTAGTTATATTCCCTTGATAAGCAATACGACGTCCGATTTACCTACTTGAAGGGATATAAAGAATTAATAATACAGAACAGTTGAGGCTAGTAAACTGTAACTTTCAAAATCACAATATTAAAGTTTTTATAAAAATCTGTGCTCTCTGTGAATGTGAATAAAAAGGGATGAGGGTGAACACGCAAAGAGGAAAGATTAAGTTAGATCGAAATAGAGAGCTACAGCATCTCACTAAGAAAGACATAAAACAGTAGTAGACTTGGTAATATCTTATTGATAGTATAGTGTGTGTCTGTATACAATTCCGGCTTTACCACATTTATATTAAAGTCAACATGTTTTGAGTGTACGGTAGTAAGACATCATATCGAGTACTTGTATAATTAGTATGGTAATCATAATATGTAAAGTATTAATATATCATCTAAACACGTTTATAGTAAATGCCACATTAGAAAAACTTGAAAAAACTTAGATAAAAATCAGTTATACAGGACTAACAATGTAGATGTACATATAAGTACTGTATACCATGTAGGTATACGTATATATAGTTGTAATACAACAGAATATAGAAAAAAACAATATGGTGTATCGTTCGGACAGAAAGAACTCGATACATCGTTAGTGAGGAATTGATTCGTTTATATACGCGATTAGACTGAATACAGAAGAGGCAAAATTATCGGTAATATATATCTATATACATAGAAACTTGATCACAAAATAGTAAATACATGTACATCAAATAAATTTAAGAATATCTTGTAGAAAGGAGGATATAGTATATCGGAATTATTATACAATATGGGGAGGACGCATTGGTCTGCTTTCAACATCCGAGTGCCAAGGCAGTTTTTTTTTAAATAATAATAGAGAGAAATAAAGAGAAAACAAAAATAATGGATTAGAAAGAGAGAAGTGTCTGTAACAAGACGTATAGAATTAGCACCTATAATCAGGAGGGTGTGTAGATGTTGTGTCCACAAGCCAGTGCCACTAAGGGCTCAGGGAAGTTACACACTTTAAGGTGTTCGACCCCGATATACTTGACAAAGTTGGAGAGCTGTTGAGGCAGATGGAGTCGTGAGACTTTCTGTGGGAATCGGATACCACCCAACTGTCGGCGCACCATATTCCGGGCAAGGAGTCGGAGAGGGACTGGTGCCATGGTCACCTTATGACAACTAGACTGGAGTGCACTGAGGCGTTGGTTGAATTCATCCCGTCTTTCAGTGTAGCGCTTCGAGTAGACCTTTCGGAGATGAAGGTTCTCCAGGTTCTCCTTGAAGTCGTCAATGGAGGGAAAAGCACAGCGAAGTGCCAGGAGGTTTATGAGAAGAAGAGCCGCTTGTTGGATGATTGGGGGGAGAAGGGCATCTCCGTAGCTGTTGATCTTCGGATGACAGAGGAGGCACAGAAGAATGCCGAACCAGTTGCAGCAGGGATAGAGATACTCCATGCACTCGAATTGGGAGAAGCCGTGTTGGATGAGTGTGGTTACAGCCGACATCTCCACAAAAGAATCGCTCGTCTCAGGAATGTCAGGCACCACAACATTCTCATTTGTGTACCGGCATAGGTAGCGGTCGAAGCTGTAAGCGAGGGAGTTGAAGATGATAACGGAGTCGATCCGGTGGACATCGACACTGGTCCAGAGTAGGGCAGGCAGTTGCTCGAGGTAGAAGGGTACTGTTTTCCCGCTGAAGGTGAGAATATCCTCCTCACCGAGAAATTCGTAAACACTGGCGAAGAAGTAATCGAGAGCTGATTGGTAGGTGTACTTTCCCCGCGTCCAAAACCGTTTATACGGTGCTGTGTTGGGCCTAGAATTCTGTGAACAGAGATAAGTCCAACGACGGCAGGGCTGAGGACGATTTGCGTCGTAGCCATATCGATTGAGGAGCGGTAGCATCTGCCACTGTTGACAATCGATCGCCCATAACACTGGATTACACTCCTGATAGAAGTTAATGAAGGGATCTGAATTGCGGTCCACGACACACTGAAAGCTTGAACTACTCAGATGTCGACGCTTGACGATAATGAAGACCGGCTCGGTGTTACGAAGCTTTTTCAGAGCTTTTTCGGCTGCTGCGAGGTTCCCTTTCTGAATGGAACGAACTAACTTACCGTCAGTTTCGTCGAGCATAGCGACCTGAGAGTCGGCACAGAAGCATGTCATCCATATTGGATTTCGTCGGTTGCTCATAGTGCTGCCTTTTTGTCGAGGAGGTCGTGGTGGTGATGGAAGGAGAGCTCACTCACTCGTTTGCTTGTGTGAACGAAATAACAAAATAGCCAAGATTGGTAGGCAAAGTTGGATAGAATATTATTCAGAGGCGGAGAGAAGAAGACAACAGCAACTAGACGAAAGCAACTCCGCCTCCCGAATAGTCTGTCAGTAGACGAGAAGCAGTGCTAGATTGCCTTCCTCTTCACATCGATGCTGAATTGACGAACCATTACCGACCTCCAAAGGAAACCACAAACGCCTACGCAATGCAACATTGAAGAACTGTTTTGCTTGCTTGCATGCTTCACATTCATTATACATCTAGGCGAGCGCAGAATAGACTGCGTGCGAGAGGTAGGGAGGTAGTGAGAAAGAGAGACGCGCAACTAGCTCCACAAATAGGACACAGAGGAAAGCAGCGATCAATTCAGCTATGAAGGAGAGCGAGAGAGGGAGAAAAAGCATATCGACGTTGTCAGGCAAGCCAGAGGTAGCAAGCAAGCTTGTGACACCAGACATAGAAAAGGATTAGATACGATCGATTTCAGAGGTTTATGGAATCAATATTCCTTCCATTTTTATGTTTTCTTGTTCCTCTCTCCCCCCCCCTTGCATTTCCCCCCTTTTCTATTTGGAGCGTTCTACTCCTCCATTTTATTCCGCTCACAACAGAACATTGCACATGCAAATGTTGGACAGGGGGAGAACTCATCTTAAGAACTAACTCTGAAAGGACGGTAAAGGCAGCTGTAAAAAGCTGCCTTGACTATCACCTCTCCACCGCCACATTCATACCTATCTACTCTGTACAACTTGCCTTCGAGTCGTCATAGAAACTTACTTACCTATGTAAGTGAGGGGGCTTGTATTATTACGAAATTGTTTAATCGGTACTAGTATAATAAAATATGAAAAATATCGAAGTAACGAGTTGAATATCATTTTGATGTACTACAAAACAGTACTATACTGATAATGTAAATCGCTATATCATTATTTAACTTACATGGAGCATCGTCACTGCCGAAGACATGGAGAGATCGTAAAATCTTGACACCTGGGGTATCCATGGGAACTAGGATCATGCTTTGCTGTTTGTGAGTAGAAGCTGAAGTGTCAGTCTTGCCCATGAAGATGCAAAGTTTGCAGTTCGGGTGTAGAGCACCTATGTAAGTAACACAATGTATATAATTATGTGGAGAAGAATTCTCTGTAATTCAAGTAGATGTGAATCAAAACATGGGCTTCATCGATACAATCAGTTAATTGCGAGTACAATAAATTTAAATTAAACATATTCTACTAATAAATCAGGGAAATTATTAGTTTTCATCATTTAAACAAGTCCAACCGAAGCCAAAAAAATTTATTAAAAAAACAATTTGAACCTACTAAAATGAAATAAATTATACAGATACAAAAAACGAAATAGCATAGGAAAGTAATACTTACAATTAAGGTAATGTTTACAAATTGCTATAATTTCAGGGTTGTCGAATTATATAACGAAAATGAGGATTCTACATAGTAGCTCATATTAGGATAATAACATTGAGTACAAATTACTTTTCAGAGAAAACCTTGTGCAAAAATTAAATATGCGAATAATATAAATAACATAGAAATTACAGCTATTCAAAATTATTAATCAGAAGTTCATAGTTAAGATACAAATTACAAGACAATTCTTGGATTTATTAGAAATTTAAACAGCAAAATTGTTTAATTGATCAATTAAAACATTTTTAAACAATATCAAACACAAACATTAATAAATATTTAAAATAAACAATAATCGATATCAAATATCGTTTTATTTATTATATTATGAAGCAACCACGGAAATAATTTTATAAAATAAAACAAATATCTCATAAAGCAACAAAACAATACAGATATATATAATAACGATACCATAAACATATCATAGTAAATTTTCTGCAATAATCTAATCATTTAATAAATAATTAATTGATTATATTAAAAAAGATGCACTCTAAATAAAAATGACGATATTTTCAATATACGTTAAAATTATTACGTGAACTTAGTTTTAATCTTTTTTTGAATTGTAAATAGGCAATAATCAATTTATATTTTGCATCGACAAAAATAAAACGAAATGTCTAATAATTGTTTCTTCTTCTAGAAAGCCGATACAGGTAAAAAACTAAACTATGTTTAACAAGAGTAGTATGGAGGTGCATTTCCAACCCACTTCTAGGCTTCAGCTAACATGGTCCGTACGCTTTTTCAAGAATTTTTTCCCTGACCTTTCCTGATTTTCCCTGACTTTTTTTACGTACCAAATTTACTAATATACAAAAAAAATAGCCTACCAAAATTAATTTATTTATTTAAATAGTACTGTATACAGTGTCTGATAGCAAGTTTACAATCTTTTTTCAAACTATTTTAAAGAAATAACTAAATGATAATTGTTTATAG
>JAYRBW010013897.1:0-34522 GCA_036023295.1 Invenusta paracnida | reverse complement strand
AAGTGATTTTTATTTTTATTTCTCTTTTAAAATAATTAGATATAATTAATCAAATGACATTTTATGAATATCAATTTTGTAAAAAAGTTATAGAATTATTTTTGAAAGTATTATATTGGTCATAAATGTAATTAATAGATTTGAAATATCGTATTATTTAGTAGTAAAATACTGTACAATTACCTATTCAGTTAATTTTGTTGCATGCATCAGGATAATATACATTCTATTCCTCATTAAACAATATAACATAAATTAATGTCTCTAATAAAACTTATCTGCTATATTAGGTATAATTCAAATAAATATAATTTGTTAAATTTTAGTTAATTTAATATTTATCGTTGGTGCATAATATACATATATTACTTAAATATTTATGTACTACAATTGAACTTAATGACTACTTTAAGTACATATTGAAGTAGTTCGTGGTTGAAATATTAACGTGGCACAAATTTTCATTTATCTTATTTTTAAATGTGTTATACATTTAGTGAATAGTATTTTAATAATACCATAGTATCTAAAAATTCTATTTACCTATAGGTACCAATAGTAAATATCGGCTGTATTAGAACACTTTATATATAATACACATTATTGTTTTAAATTTAGAAGACTCTTGTACACATTTGTAAAACGACGCATTGATATTTGTAGTATAAAGATAAATAAAACCTTCCGATTATAAAGATTTTTTCCAAGGCGTAGATTGATATAGAATAGTGCTTTAGCCTTTTTAAGCCAACATTTTACAATCTAAAAAGGATCGATGAAAAGCACACACAAACATAAAAAGATATAATAAAAACCCAACTTGATCATAAAATATGCAAAGAATTATTGACAAATATTGTGCTACATAAGCTTTATTGTTTAGTCTGGGGTAGTGAACCAATATCGGCGAACATATTACATATTATGTGTGTGAAACTACGTAAGACTATGGATGACGAAAATTAAGTTTTCTCACAATCAGTAGTGACCTTTCCAAACTGGATACAAACCTATTATGTAAATATGTAAATAACAAATGATAGCACTAATATTACAGAATGTTGGAATTCCGTTTTATTTCAAAATGTTGAATGTCTAGATATTTAGTGATTGTCTAACATATGAAAGTTTTACCCTTTGCTATCTTTTTGTAAATTTTGATAAATATATAAATAGACTAAACACCCATTGCAACCTTCATTTTACCCAATAGTCACTTTTTAAATGACAATAAGTACTCTACTCGAATGATTGTTTAAATATATGGCTATGTACGTTTAAATAGATTTTAAGTGGAATTCCAGCACCATTTGCAAGACAAAACTTGTTCAAATCATTTTTTTAACTTTTAGTCAATTGTTCTAAAACTCCATTGTCCCTGTTTTGAAGTTTAAAGTGTTTGTTGTCTGTCTGTCGTAAAATAAATAATATTACTGTTTCAATTTGACATACGGATTGAATTTTCGTTGTGCTCTTGACTTTAAACGTTAAATCGGTTATTATCTAATATATCAATCTATCATTATGTACATAGATATAAATCCGACTTAAAACAAGAACGAAATATTGGTGATGAGAATGGTAGAGCACCCTCCAATTTCTATTCAGAAAGCTAATCTGAATTTTTTATAAGGCGTAGATTTTGAGTCGATTTTTGAAACACATACATGTATTTTAATGACCTCTATCAATATTTTCAGAGAGTGTATGACATTGAAGTCCGACTTCAAACTCTATCACTGAAAGGACCAGCGGGTTTACCTGTTCAGCTCTCTAAGCGGATCAAAGGAAGAAGTAAGTATCCATGTACTTGAATCTACTCTTTTCTCGTTTCTCAACAATTTCTATATTAAAAAAATGTATATACACATATTGACTACCATAGAGTAGTGATAGATAGAGTTGCAACTATTCTTGATAATTGAAAACAGTTTGATACTACTATTTTGTTACAGATTTTACTATTTTTGTTAAAGATTTTGTAAAATATTGCTTTAAATACAGTCTCTCTCAAATAATCAATATAGTGTAAAAGTTTTAGATACAATTGTAGCTAAGTTTATTTTATAGATACTTGTGACATGTTAAATTTGATCATATCTCGATAATTAATTTTCAAAATTATACAAATAATACTGATTATTCTTTACCCATTTATACAAAAATAATTGAAATAAAACGTTTTTCTATCGACACAAATTTACAACTCGATATATGTGATTTCAATAAGAGTCAATATTCTATGTTTAATTACTATAACTACTACTTACTATTACTACTAGTAGTTATAACTACTACAATATTGATTTTTCCTATAGCCTAATAAACTTAAAATTTATGTATGGTTTAATTTAAAATTGTAGAAAAATAATTAAATTTCTAAATCAAGTAACATGTTATAATTGTTTTTCCTATTCTTCTTCCAGTGAACGCTTTCACATTTTCTCAAATTTGTGTACAAACTGAAACAGCTGCAGGAATTGACATGATTTTGAGTGAGTTGTGGATTCATTTTTTATATAATAAATTTATTCCCCTTTTTAAAATTTAGACATAACAACGAGTAAAAATCCTGAGTTCATTTCAACCATAATTGCTTTGAATAATAGTGAAGTTGACGTACTTTATTATTCAATTAATGGTCAAATTAAAAACGTCAGCAATGCTACTTTCGCTGAGATTATATTGACTCTAGACATTAATGAGCACGATAATATATAAAGAGAGTAAGTTTATTTCTGATCCCATATATTTATCAAATAAGGTTCTACATAAGTCTAAATACATAATAATATGATTTAGAGAAAATCACAATATATTTACTTAAGTCTGTTACTGATTAATTTTTATTAATTTGATTTTCTGCAGCAAACATAAAATAATACATCCCTTGAATTTTTCCAATCTACACATATGTGTATACATAGATTACATATGTATATATGCATATCAATATATATATATTTCTTTCAAATACTGTACTATATTTTAAATTGAATATTTCTCATATATTTCCCATTGAACCAGTTATGGCCGGTTTGGAACGACTGATGCACACGCCAGGAGCGCGTACCATCGTCGTGGAGCTGTACTCCCACTCGGTCGAGCTACGGCCCCGCTCCCTCAAGGAACTCAACGGATTCTTGGAGATTCAACGACTAGATCTGCCCCCTCCACCAGATACACACGCATCAGACACCAGGCTGACCGGACGGCTCAATCAGATGAACAAGAGGGCCTCAACATCCTCCTATCATTCGAGAAGTGGCTATCTTCTGCCAGAGGGAACATTTTTTGATAACTTTATCGACACGATGCCCTATTTGGGGAAAACTATTCAGTCCCTAGGTCAAACGGTACTTGCTACGTAGTTTCCAGATTGCCTGTCCAATAATATTATTCTACCAAAGAACGATCGTTCTTAAGAGCGGCCGTGGTGTTATTTATAAATTTAATTTATTTATTTTAATTGCTTTATAGTTAGATTAAATAAACTAGGTACTATATATAAGTATTTTCATATATGGATTAATAACTAGCAAAGTTAGTTTCTTTTAAACTTGAAAATATAATTCTAGGAATTTTTTATAAGTTTGGATTTTTATTTGAATACTCAGTGTACTTTGAAAGATATAATATCCCACATTTATATTGAATGTTGTGCCTATGCTGAACGGTAACACAGTTGTTAACTTGCTCTATGCCTTGTGAGTGTTTCGCTTTTATTAATTCTCGTTTAATGTTACCTTTTTAAAACCTCTTCTTCGAAACTATATTATATTTAGTTAACTCTAATTTAAGCATCTATTGGGATAAAGTATATATATTTTACTAATATTATCATCAAATCAATATCTATTTGCTCATTACGCGTTATTATTTTAGCGCAAACTTCTGTAAAAAAAGTTGTAGTTTTATTGTGCACTGAATCATAATAATGAATCAATAAATGTATGCGATTATTGTGCTGACAGTTTTTAATTGCAAAATTGTATTATATGTATATTTGTAAAAAATTATCTTTCACACTCTCAATATATGTTTTATAGCTTATATCTGTAACGTAATAATATATTTTTGGTTATTGCATATCATTCTGTACATATCTGTAAAGTGCATATGATTGAGTTTCATTTACCATGAATTTCATAATCATGTTATGTAATATAAAGCTATAACATTTATAACATTTATCACACCACTTTAAATAATTGTCCATATAATAAGGTAATAATATTCATATAATACATTCGGTCGAACAGCTCATAAAATTCAAATTTGTTTTCGTAATACAGAACAAATTATTGGAACTATAGGAGAGACAAAAGGTGTCCTTTTAAATAAATGAAATATATTTGTAATCACATTTTTTTGTATATATATAAATAAATACATATAGTTACTTTTCATAAAAATTCAAAAGACAATTGTCAGTTTCTTATTTTGTGAAGGGATTTTATGGGTTATATTAATAAAAAAACAAATACTTTATTAGTAAACTGGTTGAAAGCAGATTTTCTATTCAGAGCTCAACTCGATTTGTTGATACATTAATATACAAACAGATTATGAGATAATTATATTTTGCTTAAATTCATTTCCCAATAAAATTATGGAGCATTCATTGTTAGTTCGATCGACAATAAGCGCGGCGCATACATTATTTAATATAATTAGAATTTAAGGCGTTTAAAGGTGTTTGCCGCACATAAAGTTTTCAATGTGAATTGTCCTAAAAAGATTTAATAATTAAATATTTGAAACCGTTTGCGTTTTGTTATAAAGGTCATAAATAAAATTTATCAAAATATAATATACACAGATTGCAATAATACTTTCGTTGTTCACTATCTTTAAGGTAGATCAATAGTTAATGTATTTTCTGTGGTAGGTAGTAGATAATACATATGAAAAATTATTTTTAAACATTCCCGAATTATATTTCGCTTGAATCAAAAAGTCTGTTTAACATGACTTGCATTATATTATTGTGATAATAATATGAATTTTACAAAAATAACCTACTTTATTATGGTATAATTATTTATTTAGCTAATCACAAGTCTTTATTTTACGATACAATATATTATATTCAATATCTTACAAAGTTTCAAATGTAATTTTAAATAATATACATACATATAATTTATTAAGAATTCTGAAATCATAAATTATGATTAAAGTTTTTTCAGAAAACAGAATAAATTACTAAATATAGTTACAGCTGATTCGAAATTTAGCAAGAAACTATCAAAATGAAACCGTCATTAAAATGCTATACGTATATTAATATTTATTAAAATAAGTTTTAAAAAATTGTTGAAGGAAGCAGTCAATTGAAAGTGCGTCGTTTCGGTCTCAACTAAAGAGAATTATCATGAAATTTCACTAAACCAGACAAATATATGATATTGCGTAAGAAATAGTCAATAAGATGAGGATTAATTGAAAGCTGAACACCAGAACACAATAACACAACCCAGTCGCCCAAAATGTTGATAATATATAGTCTATGCGTTTATTAGTAGAATAAACGACCATATTTCATGTTTTTAAATAATAAATTCTATGTATTATTTATTGATAAATCTTTAAAAATTTAAGTTTTTCAAAATATCTATATTTTACTATATTTTGCTGCATTTTACCTCAATTAACGAATAAAACTCCCACCTGTAGTATTTTTGGGTATAACTGTCACCGTGTAAGATTCCACAGGTTTCAACGTATCGACAGAATCACCTGGTCGCATCCATTCCACCTCCAATTCTTGTTTTCCTATCCATTCAACGCGTGTGATAACCAACCCTGAAATCATGCAAACTTAGTTGTATAGGTGTATAATAGTGCGGTATGAAATCTCAGAAAAATAACTCTCGTGCGCTATTACTGTACAAATTGAATTTTTTGCGGTTTTTTATAGATTTGGGTCTCAGTAATTGAAAAATAGTAGGGTACACATTTTCAGGCTCCGGAACCTATTTTATCGATCCCGGACTGGTCTTGGGCCCTTGGGTTCAGAACCAAAATAAAATTTCCTAATTATGAACCGATTTTGAGTATTTGGATGTCTTATTGTAGGTTTTTATGGTTTTTGATTCAATTCTGACCGTATCATAGCAAAATTATGAGTATCAAACTCATTAATACGCGCTTATGCCTACCAGGTCCAATAAAAATCTATGATTTTCAATATTGAATGAACAATTTCAAAATATTATAGGAAATTTAGAGTTTTTAGAAAAGTCTAACTCATATGGCAACAGTATGTACAGTTATTCTAGTAAATATTCATACATCATAACTCGGTCAGATATTCTAGCAAATGCTTTCATATGTAGAGTGCCATAGAGATCGAACTAAAGATAGATTATCTACCTTCAGAAAGAGTGAAATAACATGCGGTCAGACTTGCATAGTAGAGAGCATATTGTCTGACGACATTCATATTGGAATTTTAAATCACAAGAAAATGTCAAAGACGCTTGTGAGTTAAGCCAATTTCTAATGAGCTATTTGCAACAGATTGACAGCCTCTTGAACATCATCAGTGCTTGTCATTCAGGAGATTGGAAGAGCTACTTGACGGCTCTAGAAAATTTCATTCGTTATTTTTTGCACGTGACCTGCTAAATTATGCTATACTATTGCCCATGCATCTGGCAGAAATTAATTCTTTGGAACACAGTGACCCCGCAATATAGGAAGCATTAAACTTAGGATATTTTATTGTATAGTCAAATCTGAAATACTCTTTACTAGACTATTTACGGACTAGACATTGTAACAAGAAATCAAAGTACTGAAACATCATGGTGGTATGGTCGGTTTGAGTCAAGATACAGTGAATTTAGATTGACTAGAATAACACCGCATCTCACTCATTTTGTAAAACAATATTAAAGTGCACATGGTTCAATGGCCTCAAATTCTCATCGAAAATAACACTATCAGCTTTCTGGTAAGGTTTGCTTAATAAGGACAAGGGAAAATGCAATCAAACTTCGTCTAGCAATTGAAGTACTTACACTGCAAAGGCAATTATTTTACAGTTTTACATTTTTTCTCCAGAGTATGAAAAAAATATCGTCTATGACTTACAGATCTCCAGGATGCATTCATTAAAAATATCGAAAATGTGCTTGATGGCTATCAAGAAGGGAGGATAGTCTTTTATCGTTATTTGGATCAGTCTCTAAAGAGTAAGACCCGTAGAAGAGAGCAGTTACCTCCATAGAATCTGATGCTTATTCAGACATGAAGCTGACTATGTCTCTCAAAGAATTGTTCTATTCAACAAGAATCAAAGGGGTACACTCTCTGGACAACCATGTTTGCTAAAGGTTTACTACAGTATTTTGAGAGTAACACAGCTTGTGAGTTGATAGTAACATATGATACGAAAATGTAGGGTCCAGATTTTGAAAAAAGTCATTCGCACGAGGAACCCGACACACTAATACCACACCAAGTACTATCATCTGAAACCAAAAATCCTGGTCAACAAATATGTGTTTGGTCTCCAGATACTGATGTCTATATTACTCTCCTCGATCTGATTTCCCGACATCGTCTTTCGTCGTAAACTCGACCGAAGTTTTTCATAGGAAAAGGTACGAAATACAGAAAAAATGTATGTGGTTGAGTGACTTCAGAATATTGACTTTCCTAAATGACAGTAACTTATTGGTTTTCACAATTATTCTGGCGCGGACGGGAAGGGAAATTTGTTGCTATTTCGAACAAGACCTGGTCAAATGCGTATATTTGAAATTGACTGAAAATGATCCCGCTGTTGATTGTTTTCGTCTGCTCGGAGAAATCAAAATTTTAGAACAACTGATTGACGGAGATTTTCTACTAGAAATTAAAGGTCTCGAACAATTCGTATGCAAAGTGTACTGATCAACGGGGCCATTCAATTTCCAGCCCTCCACTGGGAAATGTTTCGCTGGTGGATCTAAATCCCAGTAATGACCTTGAGGCTCAAAATGTTTCTATGATACTGTCAAAAACGAATTCAGTACCATAAAAACTACAATAAGACTCTAAAATAGTCAAAATCGGTTCATTGTTAGGAAATTAATGTTGATGCTGCAGAGCCCCAGTGGCGGGCCTAAGACCAGTCCCGAGCTTATAAAAATGAAATTTCAGGGGTCTAAAAATGTGTACCCCATCATGTTTCAATTCCTGAGACTGAAATCTGTCAGCAGCATTAAAATATATCACATAATATTTCTTTAATTGTCAAACTCCGTCCAATGATGAAAATCATAAATTTGTATTGATTTTGGAGGCTCTCTTGTGGGCCTGAACCCCCAGTAATGACCTTGAGATTCAAAATGTTCCTAGAATACTGGCAGAAATGTACTCAGCACCATAAAAACCTAAAATAACACACCAAAATAGTCAAAATCAGTTAATCATTAGGAAATCTAATGTTGGTGCAGAGCCCAATGCCTAAGACCGATCGATCCGGCGCCGATAAAAATAGATTCCACATGTCTGAAAATGTGTCGCCAACCATTTTCCAATTTCTGAGACCTAAATCAATCAGAAACTGCAAAAAATGTATTTGCACAGCAATAGCGCACGGGATGACATATCATACCGCACTATACAAGTCTTTATTCAGAACTCGTCACGGAGTGGGGCGGTGCCGTAAAAAAGTCAAATGTGTTGCAAACTTTGTTTAATTTACATCAATATAGCGACAAAGGCCGGCGTGGCTACGCACTTCGAAATAGAATTTGCTCAACTTCACGAACAATGAAAATCGATAATAACCACGCTACACTTTTTTGACTGTTTGTTAAATTTGATGCTCTACAGATTATAACAGTAGAAACAAAGTATTGTATAGTAATTTGCAGCATTAATGTTTGCTGTTGGTCTCGTTCCCTTAGTAAATCATCGAAAAATTTTCGTCATTCTGGCGTAATAGTTTTTATTTAATTTAGTGTTTTCAGTTTAAAAATGTCAATTTTCAAAGTAAGGCTTAAAAATACTAAGCAACGAATGATTAATTATCTATGTTAATTACTTATATGGCCACAGACAAAAACACTCTGATTGACATTCTCATTGGCTAAGTGAATAACAGTAGATATACATTATGTAAGCTACCATTCTAATGGAATTATAGAATAGTTATAAAATAGAATACTAATAGAATAACAACAGAATAAATAATAGTTAGTACCCGAGCTGCCGTAGGCACGAGAGGCAGTGTAGTTTAACCAGGCAGCTCGGGTACTAATTGCTTTATTCAACTTTAGTGCAGTTCGATCTGAACACGGAAAGGTTAATTCGTGATTTAGAAGATTAAATGAAAATGTGTACAACACAGCGACACTGATAGGTTAGTTTTCGGTTTGCTACCGTAACAGAAGGTTAAATGAACACCATTTATCCAATTTTAGTGCAGTTTTAACGATAGGTGATATTAAATGAAAAATAACCTTCTGCCATGTGTAAACGAGATGAATCGAGTTCACACAGGCAGCCAACCGAAATATAATCTATCGTGAAAACTTCTCTAAAATTGGATAACAACAGAATAACAACATAGTTATTCAGAAAGGTAAATAGGTAACTACAAATATATCATACTCAGTTATTCATTGTTTTACTGACCTAATATGTTTATTAGATCAGTCTGACCAAAGTCATATGCAGAACAATTGCGTCACCTCTATTGTTTTCTCTCAGAAAATGTTGCAATAAATCAACTGAGTATTATCTATGGACCATAATATTATGTAATTTCAGTTCATCCGTTAATGTTTAATTAATGTTTTGAATGACTCATGAAATATAATTTTAAGTCTAAACTGGAACCGAAATTGAAAAATCTAACTCCGACAGAACGTTAGCAATCAAAATTATGATACCAAACTAAGTCTAATAAAAATAGTAAGTGCTCAAAAATGGCAAAAGACACTTATACACAAACACATACATACGCTCGGTTAATTAATAAATAAACTGTGAAACTTAGAGTGAAGAGGAGTTAAAGGTAAACAAAGAGTTTTTAAAATGTACATATAGACAAACTTATCAAATCAACATAAACATGTTAAATAAGGGTATCTATAGTAATCGCTTCAGTTAAGCTTAGACAAAATATTGTATCATTATATTTGGATATTATAGCTTGTATATTTAGTGTTACTATGATAAAGCAAAAATCTAAGTATTGTCGATTTTCAATTGTTTCCGCAACATGAACACAATTTATGAAATAAATTCCAAATAAGAATATATGTTTATATGTAGTAAAATATCTTCTTAACGGTTGAAGAAATTGCTTAATTATTACAATTTAAATTATGCTAGAAATTATACAATTTATTCAGATAAATAAATATATATCCAGTGGATCCTATTGAATTTTTAATTACATGAAACATTTGAGGAGGTTACATATTATACTATTAATTGATTATATATTTCAACTATTGTAAAGTTTCAATGCATAACATTTAAAACGAGCATTAAAAATAAATATTTGTAAAAACTATCAAAAACATTTGTCAAAAGATTTTTATTGATATTTCTAAAATAAAATAAAATAAAGTAAAACAAGACAATGCTTTGAACTTTACAGCTTGAATAAAAAAGTTAATTATTTTAAGTTAATTCTTTGCAACATATTTAGAATTCGCAAATATTGATAATTTTAAGTAAATGAAAATGATATTAATGAAATTATCCGCATGATAAAGAATTTTTTTAAATACTAATAAACTTTCTTTGAATTATTAAATGAAGTAAATACATTATTCGAAATTATTGTAAATGTATCACTACCTTACTACTATATTTAAATATATTTAAGGGTATAATGCGTGCTAGTTTCAAAAATTCATTACAAATACAAATAATTAAACGTTTATTAAATAATCTATTATTTCCAATGTTTCCTTACCTTTTGTCTCTGACGAACAATTTTCAAGGCAAACCGTTGAAACCTTTAATAAAAGTAAAAATATAATTAAAGAAATATTAAATTGGGAAATATTTATAGTTTTTGCAAATCCTCAAAAGTGTATTTTAAAATCAAAATGCTATATATATATATTATAATTTAAAGGAGTATTATATTGAATTCATATATAGATTATTGAATGTTACTCACTTGATTTGTGAATAATCCTAAATCTAAAAAGAAACTCAGCAGAACAATAACAGATTTAAATAAATAGAGTAATCCAGCCATATTATTTTAATAAAATCGGGCGAAAGAAGGAAAGCACAGAAATATGTTTTCTTTCTTTGACTTATTCACAAAACATAACAAAGCAAAACAATACAAAGAACCGCCGATCAAATAGAAAATTCAGAATTTTAGATTGTTATGGGAATGTATTTCTGAGCAAAGGAAGCATTTATGCGCGATCGCAGCAATAACAGTCATTTGCCAAATATTGCGACAAAGCAATGTGGATCCTTCTCTACTGTGGTACAATGTATATACAAACACAATTTCAACGTATTATTTCATTTACAAACGAGGTGGAATTACAGTGAAGGAAACTGAAGTTTGGCAGGAGTACAGGGGTTGCCTTGACCAGTTAATCTATTCATATATGCGCGCGAACATCGAATAGATTCATGAAGCAACAATACTGTAGCAGTAAATTACAATAGTTCTACCCTATTATCCTCGGAAATGTTAAAACAGGAGTTTTCCTCTTCACACAAAGTTTAAGCCAACAATATTTCATGTTGAACAATATATGCTGGCTGTCTGGATCAAATAATTGCACAGCATATATTTATTTATATTTGCCCAATTGTAAACCTTACAAGACTGTATACTCAATGAAATCGTTTCTCTTTGACTAAATCAAAGCACAAAAGAGGATCTAACCATGAAGCTGATGTATTCGCTTTCCTCTAAACCCCATGACATGGCATGCAGGGAAACTTTGTGGTGTATACCTTCTCTGATGGACATGCATGTTCCTAAGTGGTTAAATTGTACACTATATGTCTGCACCTCTATCAGCACCCTCCTATTCATCTTACTAATTTGGACTTGGTCAGAGTACTGATAACGATACAATTATTTTAAGGAATTAAAGCGAAGACCTCCCTTCCTGACTTTGTCTACCCTCCATATTATAACCCTTAGTGACCCTTCATGATCTACAATTTCCTAAACCGATTCAGTATCCAAATAATAATTGCCCTTTTTATGCATTGATTGTTGTGAGAGTGTTTATTGTTGTTTCTACAATACTGAATAAATTGGCTGGTCTTTGTGTTCTCAAAGTCGATTTACTTATTTTGGACATTTTTATCTAAAAATATAGTAACGCAGTTAAAAAGAAGGTACTAAACATAATACATAGTATAACATTATTGCATTATGTTGTAAAACGTAAAATTCCCTTTATTGTTAAAATAATCACCATCACAGTAGACTGTCGCTGGACAATTATTAAATCAAAATGAAATTGTCAATTCGTATAAGTAGCAAAATTATTGTCAATAGAAACTATACTCAATTTTTATCAAATTTCCTTTTTATTTAACTTCATACTAAATGTCATATTTGTCACTATGATATTATTAAATAAAGTTATAATGATGCCTATAAATTAATACTGTGTTTTAAAATATTTCCTCGTTAAATTTATAAAAAAAACTAAACTAAAATAAAATAAAATTTATCTAAATCAGCAAATGTTATTTTAATAAATAAATAATGTATAAATTATTTATTCAATTATTAATACATAATAACAAATTATTAAATAATAAGCTTTTTGATAATTTAATACGGGACGTTTATAAACAGAATTTCATTTATTTTGTTAATCTTTATAATTACAGTTATTAATGTCAAATAATTCTACAGACTTATAACCATTTTATTTATTAGTTTGTACTCATCTATTACTTAAAAGAAGTAAAATTATATTTACATATTTTTCCATTATTTTTTTTACAAAAAAGCTGTTTTAAAAGAAATGATTAAACATGTTATTATAAGAAGCAATTAGTTATCAGTATGACTGCAGTATTCATAAATAATTATAATATTTCAGTATATTAAGCTTGTTAAATCAATGAACACTTTCGAAAAATACAATGATTTGATGAACATGTTTCCAAAATTATTATTTTAATTTTTGTATTTCTATAAAATGCAATTACAACTGAAAAATAGTAAAGTAATATATTTTTAAAACTATAAATTACACTCTACATTGTAAACCATTGCGTTCATTGCAAGTGTTTATATAAAAATATTATAAAAGGAATGTTCATGAATTACATTTTCGATGTGTTTTATATTCAATAATTGAAAGCGCTTGCAAAAAGTTAAAATGCATCATTAAACAAACATTTTTACATATATGAAAGACACTAAATAAAAGCAAAAGATAAGATTAAACAGAAAAGATTTATATTTACATATATGAAAGACGCTAAATAAAAGCAGAAGATAAGATTAAACAGAAAATATTTTACTTATATTGAGAGTTTTAAGACTTTGTATGTGTTTAAACAAAGATGTTTTCTATCATATTTCATTGAAAAAGATCAAACATTAAATTTAAATTAATTTCAAAATTAGATTAAAATAAATGCATATATACTTTTAATTTATTTTGCAATAAAAACTATTTTTATTGTACTTTGAAAATTATTACATGAAATTAACCAGTGCTCAAATAAAGTTTCCTAGATTTTGAAACATATATGCATTTGTTATACAAAATGTATGTTTTTATATGTATGTACTTTAGGTGTTGGTCAACGCTAACCCCAGTTGTTCTGACTTGTTAGATGCTTTTTCCGTCTATTCCATTGGGTTGACGTGGCGAGTCCCCCGAATACTGACGATTAGTTCAGCTGTTTTGGATATTCTGAGGAGCATGTTACTTTTGTTGCACCACATCTAGACAGATTACATCGCCTGTTGACATCTGTAAAGTGAATTGTCAAGGTTTTTTCTGGAAGCGATGGATATGGTTACGTCGTCTGCATAGATATCATGCTCTTAAGGCGGGATGAGATCAGCGATGTATTTGAGCCATAACTAGGGGAACACCTCCTGTGACTTCCATTGATTTTGAATTGGAGGCTTGAAAGTTGACCATCTGGGTTCTTTCATTGAGGAAGTTTTGCATAAGATTGATTAAGATTGGATCAATTTGGTTGGCAACATGCTTTGGGAGTAATAGGGCTGGCCGCATTTTGTCGAAGGCTTTTGTCATGTTAACCATGATTGCTCTGATAAAGGGTGAGCTACAGTTAAGAGCGCTAGTCCATTTAGATCTATTGAGGTAGGTATGACCAACGCCCTTATTTTGATCCTATAGGATCAAAATAAGGGCGTTGGTCGTACCTACCTCCTTTTGCTATGTAAGCGTGATGGTAAGGTTTGTGGAACTGTTGTTTGTAGCGATTGCAGATGGTTCTTTCGCAGGGTTTGGAGATAATGTCTAGGAGGGAAATGGAGCAGAAATCTGATGGAGTAGTTGGTGATGGTTTCTTGAGAATTGGGACGATTTTGGCAAACTTCCATGCCTTAGGGAAAGACTGGGTATGGAACATATTCTTGATGATGTCCCTGGTGGGTTCGAAGTGTTTGCTGTGTTTGAGAAGCCAGGACCGGACGCACGAAGGTCCTGGAGCTCTGTTTTCTTTGAGAGATGAAGAGAATTTCGTCACTTGTAGGAGAACTGGTTGCCGTTCTATGGATACGATGGGTATCGGGTTCTGCTTTTGCAGGGGAATTAGTGACAGAGTTGAAGTAGTCGTATAATGTGTTGGATGCATCTGTATGCTCAGTCACATATCGTCAAGGAGGGAGATAGTGGTGGGCTCATTAGGTTGGGAGCGTTTGGCGTTGGTGAGTAGTTTGACATTCTTCCACCATTGTTTTGGATTCATTTCACCATTCAGTTTTTCCTTGACATAGGTATGTTTACTTTAAGGATTCGCTCGTTGAGGATTTTGTTGAAGAAAGATATCTTCTCTGGATTATTTTGTCTGAAAGCCCTAATTTTGGCGTGTCTCCATTTGAGTATGGTTTTGTCGATCCAAGGTGGGTGATTTCAGGATGAAATGGATGATTCTGGGCAGGTTAGGTTGAGGATGTTCAGTAGTTTGTCATTGAAAAGTTGGATTTTTTATTGATGTTCAAATTTGTGAATAATTTCTCTTCAGTTTGCCATTATAGTGAATCTAGAGCTGCATTAATGTTTTTCTTTCTGTAGGTTTTCGAAATTGTCATGTCGTGGCTTTGATTTCTTTTCTCTGATTAATGTAATTATGACCTGATCCTCATTATGTAGGGGGCTGATCTTAGTGACATGCCATGGGTTGGGTAACATGTCGGTGAAAACTAGGTCAAGATACGCTGCTTGACGTATAGGAAAGTTAACAAGTTGAGATAGGCCAAAAGTGGTGGATAGTTCTTCATGGTTAAAGCTGTTGAAGTCACCTGCAAGTATGCCGGTTTTAGATTCCTTGAGGTACAGGAGAGATTTGGTCAAGTAGTTTTAGAAGAAGTCTGATGTGGTGGAGTCCTTTGCTTTGGCGGGATGGTAGACGAGATAAATAATTATATTGTGTTATACCCGTCAAGGAATGTCACTGATAACTATCAAAACTTAAATACTAATTTAAGTTCTAAGAGAAAATGTTAATTTCTTGAAATAAAATTTAAAGTCGGACTTAACTCCGTAAGCATGTATAAGAATTATTAACATTCTTAAGAATATATATTTATTAATTAACACTATTTATGCAAATATTTAAAAAATAAGATATAAGAATTAAAGTATTACTAACTAACTATAAAGTAGTATAAAAATAATTTTAAATATTCTTAACATAGTGGTAAATACTATAGGCAGAACTGTTTTGCACAATTTTTTCCATTTTTTCGCTGGTTGTGCTACATCTTGTTATTATCTATGGAGTTTACATTAAAAATTATATTCGAAATTTTGTTAGTTTCAGTTTTTACTAAGTTGAACAAATATGAAATGTTTTAAAATATACCTCAGAAAATACAAACGATTAAAACCTCAAATTTTAAATAACTTTTTAGTATATTCTTCTTTATCTTTATGTAGTATTTTTCATACAAATAAAATACCATGTTTAATTAAGCTTTTTGACATTTTTCAGACGGCTTCATTTCTATAATGCCAAACACATTCAAAATGTATTCAATGAAAATCCTTTTCATAATGTTTTTATTAAGGACTTCGTGGAAATTCCTTTTTATAAAGGAGTTTTCGCGAGTCTTTTATTTTTAAATACAAGCTTGCAATGACTTGATTTGTTTTAATATCATAATAATAGTGTAATAAGTAGGTCATTTTAAAATATTTAAAGTAGTACTTAATACTATATATTTTTCAATAAAATGCATTTTGCAAAAATACAAAAATTAAAACATAATTTTACAATATATGTTTATCACATCATTGTACGAATATGTTTATAGATTTAAAAAGCTTAATATATAGATATATTTTTTAATCAAGATACTGCAGTCGAACTGATTACGATACCTTTTAATGATGTAAATCGGAAAGCGTAAGTTGAAAATCAGAAATTTGAAATGTAATTCAGAATCCATGATGTGTAGATCAGAATCAGGAAGTGTAAATTAGAAAACGTAATATGTAAATCAGAAAAAGTAATGTAATTCAGAACAATTAATATATGATAATCACATAATACAATATGTAAACCAGGCTCGTTATTTAAAAATCAAAATATATCAATTTACAGTTGAAGTTATTTAATTATTTAAAGTATATATATACAAATACTTATGTATATATATTAGGTATTATTATCATAACTTCTTGACAACAACCAATAAATGTATTTAAAAATATATTATAATCAATTATATGGTGTATATGGAAATTTTAATCAATATTTCAAATTTAAATAATGAATTATGCGAAACAATGATTTTTACTTACCTATATATAGTATTCAATTACACTATAAACAACGATTTCTAAGTTACACATTACGTTTTCTGATTTACAAATAAGATTCTCTGAATTAAATTTTATGTTTCTGATTTTCATATTACGCTATATCATATCATATTATACATCACATTAGATATTATCAATATCTTCTAAACGATAATCAGTTTCAGCTATATATCATTTTCATATATAATGAAAGCTTATAAATGACACGTAAATGGAACCCACTTTAGGTGTCTACATGAAAGCCTCATTTAGCTTTTTTATCAAGGTTTTATTTAACTGTTATAATGAAAGCAATACAAATTTTGTGCGCTCTGACACTGCTACTATCGATTCATTGATCGATGTATGTCTGTTATACCTAGTATAATACCTATATTTATTCTTCTTGGAATAATTTTTATTTTACAGTCATCAATTTGTGATAAGCGTAAACGTTGTGCTCAACCGGAATTAAATGTACTTCTAAAGCACTACAAAACCTCGTATTCGACACTGTGCTCTCAATCTTCAGATATAATGACACTTGCTAGTAAGAAAAACATCGGAAAGCTAGTAGACGATAGACAGGCGGTTGGTGGCAACAATCGGGATCTGTCGCAAATCAAAATATAAGAGGTCTAACGAATCGTCCAGAGTGAAGAAAATCCTCAGCAAGAGATGGAATAGACAGCCCTTGTGACCTATTCTGTTTGTGGCCCTTTCATTATTGTGCAATAAGCCACATATATTTGTAAAAACAGCATTTGAAAATCTGTATCTTGATATAAACAAGTCCTCTCTCATTGAATCAAATGGATTATATCGATCATACGCTGACGTCGCAGATCATATTGAGTTATTAGCAAACGCAACATACCTAATTTTACAGAGAATTCAATAAGCTTTAGGTTAAATGCTTTGAATTAAATGATGGTCAAAGCAACATTTAAATTTCTAGCTTTCATAAATTAATGAAAGCATTAAATGACAGATTGGTACACAGAGTTTAATTCATTTTAATGAAAGCTAAATGAATGTTTAATAAATGACACGTTGAAAGACATAATTTTATTAATGAAAGCAAAATATGCTTTCATTTAGTTAAATACAACGTTTAATTAATAATTACATTGAACCTTTACATAATGTATCTATTGTTGAAAATATAATATTAGACGATACTAGCGAAATCCAAGAACAATCAATTCCTCAAGATGTAATTAAGGAACTATAATATGATCTCGGACGATCCATGAAATTGAAATCTTCTGTGACTTAAATGAAAAATCATGTACAACGTTTCCAATTTTTTCTATAAAGAGAAAAATCTGAATGAAAATATCAAAACATTGCCAGAGAAAGATTTGGCACAATACTTGCGATACTTTTATAGTTCCCTTTGAACTAAGGAAGCCAAATTCTATGCTCCAGCATCTTTAATCTGTATTAGAGCAAGTATTTGACAAGATACTTGACAACAGCTCCTGTCAACAGGCTTATACACATAATTAATGGACCCGTTTTCAAGACAGCAAACAACATGATTGTCACGCTTGTCAGACAATTCCAAGAATCTGGCCAAGGAAAACCCAAAAATGAAAGTCTTTTTAAAGAGATTATCGAGGAAGACTTAGTTAAATTGAATACTTTTTTCGATATATCGACTCCCGAGAAACTTCAGTTGGAAATCTGGTACAAATTACTTTCTATTTTGGTAATGGAGGGAGGGAAGCCTTTCGATCCTTCGACATGGAATCTTATTGTATTCATGAACCGTCGCCAATAAGTCATGGAGAAGAATATGTTAGTTTGGCGATTCCTACCAGAGACAAAAATTGCAAACCTTCCTTGACAAAACGTAAACATGAATTCAGCAAAGACGGGATAATGTTAGCTAATCCTACCAATGCGCATTGCTGCCCTGTAGAAGCATTTCGCTTGTATCTGTCTAAACTTCCAACAGATTGTGCCTGCCTTTTCCAAAACCAAACCAAATCAAAATTGACAACAGCAATCAAACTGGTATTGTAATCAACCAGTAGGCAAAACTAGATTGGGAAAATTTTTGAAATCACTGAAAGCCGGTTTGTCTAATAATATATACACAAATTATTGTGTACGGCCCACTGTAATAAACCACCTCAAGAGAAAGGGTTTAAAGAAAAACGCAAATTGCATGGTTACAGGTCATAAAATTTCGGACAGTCTTAAGCGCAACATACGTGATGTAATCGTTGGAACGTTAAATGTTAAATTAGTGAAACATTATCAAACGTTCTCAATAAAAAACAAAAGTCAGTTTCAGTCAATGGACCAACCTTCTCTGTGGTACCTACTCAAATCAGTTCTATTAGCTCTTGTCACAGCATTACAACCATTTCTCGACCTATAACCAATACGACCAGGACGGCTTATTCCAAAGTTGTACTTTCAACAATTGTACTTTTTATATATAATCGTATTATATGAACCTATGCGAAAAGATTGCCCATTATTCGTTGAATTTTTAAATATTCACTTTGCATTGGTTATTTGGTTATATGTACTGTAGTTACATGCATTTATTGAATAAAAGAATTTATTCTCTGCAATTTTTTGAAAGTTAAATCGCAATATGCTTTTGGGGTATTTAGATGTTCAAAAATTAATATAGAAAGATGAGATGACTATAACACAATGATTATAGATAGTAAAAATTATCTGCTATTAAGGCGAGTCGGAAACTAGTTTTAATATTGTTCCGTGACAATTTCAAAATGATACATCCCTAAAATATAGTGTTAAAATGAGACGGAGAAATTTTAAGATTTGATTTTCTAACTGTTATGAAATAAAATTGCGAATTGTAAATTGTAAATTGTAAATTGTAAATTGTAAATTATGACAAATTTCTATTATATAGTGTATATGAAAATATCTTATTAACTAATGATACTAATATTCTTAAGCTGCTTTGTTTAAAAGACACATAATAATAGTTACATTATTACAAACGATATCACAAATCTAAAGAGATTATTTTAAAGTGGGTTTATAAATATTTCACATAGTTTCTTTTTTGCCAAAATTTTTTTATTATCTTTATAATGATATTATTTACTTATTTACATTACATACAAAACATTTTAAATTTGAGTTATGAAAATATACACACGTATATTATACCTACAATATATTATAAGTATGTTAATAGCTCTTGGTGTAAAAACACCTTAATCAACATACACATACACTCAATTTGTAGGTATGTTTGAATTATAGTGTACTATTGTACTAAAAGGTCTGGCGCTAGGTACTATTATGTCAATGGAACACATAATATTGTTCATTGTGTACAAATCGAAATAAGTAGCTTCGATGGTATGAGCCGTACGTTATGGATATCGATCTTTTAATGTTCAATTGTAGTCAATACAATAAAGATCTCGGAGAAAATTTACTAACTTATCGTAGTTAGTGCTTATATTTATAAGACAGTAATTCATTTTTTGTGCCTGCATAAAATAGTTTTCTGTGTAATTATAGTTTGGAATTCCTGCATTAATTTACCTCTGCATTCAGAAAATGTCGATGATATTAAATAACTTGACTTGCGATAACCTTGCTGAAGCATAAACATTAAATATAATACGATTGGCAGCATATCGTTATTTTAAGAATTATACAACATATTTGCGTAAAAGTTGGCCTTATTTAATAAACAAACCTTCGTTGCAACAGTGAATGTGGTTACTTTCATAATTGGAAAATATGTGAGTAAAATATTTTTACTTTTACTTTAAATATTTTAAATGTTTTTTAAAATTAAATATTTATAATGATATCATTTATTATATTTTATAAAATACACTATTTAACCATACTAAATACACGTTTAATTATATATTTACAAAGATCAATGAATTACGGCAATAAGAAGGATAAAATAAAAATAGAATTAATAATAACATGAAAATGAAATACATAAACATATAGGTATAGCGATGCAGTGAACCGCTTAAAAAGAAACAATTGTTATGACGTAGTCAATGTCATTACTGTATCATAACTGATCATGTAAAATATTGTTGAATTAAAACAAATTTATATGGTGAAATAGTAAGAAATAAACTTTAATTATTGATGTTACATATAATTATTTGCTTTTAAGATAATATTTAGTTTAGTTTAATTAGTAGTAATACTTTAATATTTAGTTTACTTTAGCTTACACATTAGTTAACTCAAGTTCAGCTTCAAAGTATGTATAAATTGTTTATGTACATATTTTTATGAATCTAAGTTAAAAAATTAATATACTCTCAAGAAAAGCAATTTACCCGAATCAATTGAATCAATTTACCAGAATCAATCAATCAAGCAAGTACCTACCGAACAATTATTATCTATGTTATGTGTATATTTATCTTTCATGATATGTTTAATGATTGCAGTTTAATGAATGCTTTCTTTCTCCACGGTAAATCCAAACTTGTGAATGTTCTTTGATTCTAATTGACACGATATTGCATAATGTTCGACAAATATAAGTACTGCACAGCTACTTACCTAAATATAAATAACTTCGGAATTGTTGAACACGTGTATTTATAATTTTGACCACTATTGGTGCCTAAGTATGCGAGTGGTACAAAAAAGAACAACGGGATGATTGAAATAGCTATATTTATCAAAGCTGATTAAATTGTGATGCAGTTGTCTACTAAATGTTTTCCTTATTCGTGAATACATCTTTAGGTTTTAGTGTTAGTACTCGTTCGGGCCTTTTGAAAATTTCGCAATATTTTTTAAGAATTCATTTGAGGAATTCTACTTATTCCAAGTATTTATTCTCGCTCCAATTGATACATTACTTTTTAGTAGCAGTATATCCAAGAATGATATGTTTCATTTTATTTTCATATTAAAATGTGACTTTATTCTCTAGTTTAACCCAGCTGCACACAGGGCTATTTTACGCATCCATATCCGTGGGGGAGGACACATTGTAAACGGTATTTTTATCAAGGTCACGTGACTATCGTATAGGGTGTACAGTTGTGAATAGAGCGCTAACAGTTATAAACCAAAATTTTAGGAAAAATCACGGAAGCTTAATATTGCTCCATTTGTTCGTTGAAAATTCACAGCAAAAATGCTGGAGGACGGTCACAATGTTGCCCCCCACCCCGATAGCATAGAGTTAATACGTACTCAATTGTTCGAACAGTTGAACGGCTGTTTCTTACAAGTCTGTTGCGATAATATTGTCGTCGACATATATACGGTTAATTATTGTGTCACTAATGAGGAGACACGCAAACTCCAATTCTAGATATCTCATAAAGATGTTTGCAAGAATCGCCACACCGTTGATCTCTCTGTAAAATTGATAGTTAAGCGACCTCCATTTCTTCTGATCAAAAGGAAAGGAATGAAAGAAAACTATCAAAGATTGTTGCAAATATAAGGTCGTAAAAATTTGATTGATTTCAAATCATGGATATTGAACTAACACACCTACACAATATATATATATGTAAATATCAATGTGCCGAATTTGCTTCTCAGTTAAAGTATCCTGACAGAAACTATCTATATTTTATGGCCTTCCTAAGTCAAGTCATGTTATCCAATGCTAGCAATTTCACAACTTGATCTATGTAAATTATATTTCTGACATTAAAGGAATTACTACTGATCTGCTGCACTTATATTGTCCTTTTACGTTTAATTAGCAATTATACAGTCGAGTTTCTTATATACATCCACTTCTTATGGATATTTTTATGAGATATCTAGAATCGGAGTTTTCTCAGCACCTTATCAACGACACACAAATTGACTGTTTGAATGTTGACAATACGTTTTTCGTTATAGACTCCAGAATTTTTTAGATAATATAAGCTTAATGTATTGAATTTCGTAAATTTGGAGTTTATTGATAGTGTGATGATTTTCATATATAAACCAAAATTACTTATAATATGTGTACTATAATCATTATGTATATTTCTTTGAAGATGAACTACAAAGAAGGACTTATAAAGTATTAATAAATTTGACTATATTACTCTAATCTGCAGAAAACTTCTGATTAGATCCCGCAAAAGCTAACTTAAAAAACGTGCAAACGTGAGGTATCTTTGTTAATGGCGCTACTTTATATTGACATTATTGATATAATTATAATCAACTAGATTATGTCTTTCAAGATCGTATGAATCATATATCTATAAATTTCTCTGTTCATTTCTTTTTCTTTTTATTAACATCAACTGTACTTAGTTTAGATCATATAGAGTAATTATGTTATTATGGTTATATAATTTGGTATTTTCAACTCTTACATTCAACAAAGCATATTTATGTTGTTCTGTAAACGTGATTTAATGTTTAAAGTATATCTATTATTATTTGAACAATCCAACATTATAGTTTTTCGAGGATACGCTGTTTAAATTTCACTCTTATATGTCTATTTTATATGTCAATGCAATTAATCTATGTTATGTAATCAAAGGGTGCACCCGAATATGTGAGTTGTGTTATTGAGTGAAATATAGCTTCTGTACCCAAACTTAATCAACCAACACACAATAAACCAATTACCTATCACACACAGTTGTTCGATTAATTCCAATTTGATTGGCGTTGCTAACACGATGAGCTAGTTTATAAAAAACCACGAGTCGATAAAAACGGACTTCGATTTCTTTACGTTCATTATGATCTCGGATCGAGTTTTACGCAACCGAGAATTTCAACCCCTGGTCGAGGATTAAACTAGACTTCAACTCACTTCTATCTACTGGTTGATTATTTCAGAGTTTGACATATTTTGTGTTAGTGTATGTGGTGTATATACAATGGATTTATAAATAATATTATATAGTAATATCACTAATTTATTATTTTATAAATATTTATATCATTTTTTTTAAATGCATAACTTTATGAAAATGGTACATTAGTTTCAAAAGGGAGTCGTTGGCACCCACCCAGCAACAACCATAAAACCGCTCATCAAAAAAGAACTCATTGATTTTGAACTATTACAAATTTACAATGTTTACAGTTTTGATTTTTGTTCTTAATTTTTTTAATTATTGTGACCATAACTTTTGCCTAACTAATTTATTTAATTTAAAATTTGTTTAGTGTTTCAAAGTTCATTTTCGTAATTTTATGTAATGAATTTTAGTCAACATTAGTTCTTAGACTTAATCCCAATTTAAATTGTATAATCAAGTGAAATAATAAATTTCTTAAATTTTGATATTATATATATTATGTATAAAAATTAATTTATTATTATTCCAGAATAATTTAACAGATAACTACTTTTTCCACTTACATCCGGAGAGACACCAAAACAAACATGACAAAAACTAGAACGCGATGTCAACGTTGCTGTCAGAAGGAGACGCCATTTTGGGACAAAGGCTCAAATTCCTCGGACTTAATATACAGCGTCAATGAAATTCCACCTTGGTATCTCGCAATCTTTTATTCGATACAGGTGAATCCAATTTAAAATATTATTACATTTGAAATGATTAAAACCGTGTTTAAATTAAGCCAAGCTAAACGAGACATTAAAGTAGTTATTGTGCAACCGAGAAACTAGTCTAAATCACTGAGAAGATTCTTGAAGGGATTTTTAAATTTATAGACTAAACATATTTCCTTGACATATTGAGAATAACGCATTGCAAGCTTCAATTTTAAGCTTTTAGTTTCTTATATACTGAATAATTTGTTTATAGATATTCATTTTCAAGTTGAAAGAACTCCTCCAGTTAGAACGGTTTTCATATATTCCCCACTAATATATCTAAAACTGTTTTACTACTTAAACGGTTTCACTGCTGTCAAGTTTTAAAATATTATTTTGTAAAAGCTCTCAGATCACATCATAGGTTTTAATAGTATTAAACTAATAATCCTAGTAAGGAGGCTTCGTAGTGATCAGTCTAGCATTAAAATACATGAAATGGAAACAAAGTCTTTCTACTGCCATGTGATTTATTAATAAAGCAGTGACAAAAATTGTGAATTTAAAGTAATGTTTACAGTTTTATGTATATATGCTTGTATAATACAGTAAACTGTAGTAAAATATATGTAATAATCTGCAGTAATCACAGTAATTCAGGGGCAGGTATTCCAGAAAATATTTTTAAGAAATACTTCAGCGGCTTCTTTGAAGTCACCACAGCCAAATAAATCATATACACTTTGAGAGTGCTACATTGACAGAAAATTCACAGATGTTCAAAAGATGCAAGCCGCACAAAAGACTTGTGAAAAATATAAAAAGCTGTGACATTTGATTTATGTACTAAGTAAACAAAATCAACTTCAAATGCATTTTTATTCAATGTCTTTATCCACTGGAGTTGCAATAAACAATCCATTATGATATTTAGTTTAATTTATAGAAATATATATATGTATATTGACAATCATAAGAAATAGAGTAGCAATTTTAAGAAGTAAGATTGTGTTTAAAAATCAAAATTCTTTCCAGATTTATCTATTTTTATTACCGCGATAGTAACAACAAATATATCGATATATTTTTAAATATATTTCTTTCTTTAATGTCAAATAAAAATAGTGATTATTATAAAGTTATCTGTCAATTTAATACTCTCAAAATATATGATTTATTTATCTGCACGCGGTGACAATTGTAAAAAACCGTATGCCAATTTTTATGTCTGTATTATTTAATTTTAAAAATTATTTATATAAAATTGTATAATTTTATGTTTTAACTTTAGAAAATTAGTGTACATATATAACAGTAGTATGATATAGACAAAATGAGTTATTCAACTTTTAGATTATTGTTCATTTATTATTAATCAGGTATTATTATCTTCAGTTTCTCGAAGAGAAACTGAGTACTTATTTAATTTTGAGCTGGTAATGTAGTCAATGAGAAAATGGATTATTTAAGTCTTATTGATCTAGTCTAAAATTATAATCCAAATAAAATAATAATATAAATTAATTTAATTTAATAAAATTAATGAAATATAAATTTCGGCATGTTTTTATAATATAATGTATAGTAGTCTACATATATAGTCCAGTTTATTGTAATATATTATTATTAGAGATAAAGTTATTTCTGATAGAGGGTTATAACTTATTACAAAATGTTTTCGTTTAACCAAATTATGTTTATTAAAATATAATTTTCGCAAACAATTTGAAAGATCGTTCAGTTTTTTAAGTCTCTCGGAACATCATTACGTTTCATTAGGGCTTATGAGTACAGAGTAGGTACTTTAAAATTGTACATACAGTATCTTTACTTTAAATATATTTTAAAAATGTAATTCAAAATATTGTTAAATTTAGAAAAGTAATTTAAGTATTATCGTATTGATTCCACATTTTTAAGTAGAGCCATTAAGTAATCTTAAGGAAAATCACATGCATGTCTGCTTTAAAAAATAATTATAATTATGAATTAAAAATATATAAAAACACGTAAAAAATTAAATACAAAGATGTAAATATAGCAAAGAATATGAAAATTAATGTTACATTGTATCGTAAAATATGGAGACTTAATGAAGGAACATTTTCTACTTCCTGCGTTATAATCAAATGATGTTAAATTTACATTATGAAATTCTATTCTCATTAAAATATAACCTACTAAAACTTTGTTTCGAACGAAGTCGGAATCAATTATATTACTCATAAAATTGAAACTTTCTGTCTCCCTTCCATATAGATAGTTGTGCAAATCAAAAGAGTGAAGAAATATATAGCTTCAGTGTATCAATTACATTTATGGACACATTCCGTTCTGTATGATGCTTGCTTGAAATCAGAAATTCATTAAAATGTTACTTTTACTGCTAATTTCCATTGAATAGCAACTTAACACTAAAGTATTGAACATTTTAAAGTATATTTGCATTTAGCATTGTTATGCCAAATGTTTTATATATTTCTTTATTTTATCATTAATAAGGAAACATATTGACTCATTTTAAAAGCTAAAATTATAAATATTTACAAAGTAAAAAATCTCATCGTATTTCAGTTTTTGTTTTATTTTTTATTTTGTTCGGAATTATTAATTTTTAATTATTAAATTTTTAATTATTTTATTTTTTTATAATCTGCCTTTTCACAGTCAAAATCCACTAAAATAACCTTTATGCCACTGTTTTCGATGCCAGATTCATATATGAAAGATTAACTAACGTTTTATTGTTGATTCTTGAACACTGAAATTTTTTTTCTTCTGATAAGCTATAGCTGTTTTAGCAAGTTGAATTCCAAATATGTATGTAGACTAATCTTTATCCCATTAGTGAAAGATTAGTTAATTTGACGCGATCCTTTATACTTATAAATTATATGTGTTCAAATCATAAATGTTCAAATCTTAACTTAGAATTTAAATTTTTGTATTTATATTTAAACATTATATTTGTATTACTATAGTAAAAAAATTAATAATTTTGCATTTACATCCATTATAATAATTATTGATAAGATTATTTGTTTATTAATTCAGTATAATAAAAAATAAATAAATAATATAAATAATAAATTTATAAATATAATATAATAAAATTAGTATAAAATAGTACTAATAAATACTATATATATCAAAACAAAAACAATAGCGTCGTAAAAATGAAAGCCAAGAAACGAGCTCCTCACAAAAAAAGGTTAAAAATGATATTGATGGTACGATGAACAGCTATTTAAGAAATTGATATAAAAACGTACAAAGATTTATTTGTTACAATGCTTGCTGTTTAAAATGCATATATTTATAGATCAATACGGAACATAGGTAAAATTGAACTAAACTGTAAAATGGATAAAAATATGACAATTATTTTTTTTAATTCTTGGAAATGGCACCCTTTATAGTCTAATCAATGAAACCCACATGAACACAGATGTAGGTGTTTTAAATAAATCAATTATCATAATATAGTAAAAAATAATATAATTTATACAATTGACAACAATTTTTATAAGTATAAGAATTCAAAACAGCAGACATTGTAACAATTAAATCTAAGTGCCATGTTTATATCAATTTCGTCAATGAGTGTACTACGTATCATCAATATCATTTTAACGAGATTGAGGAGCTCGTTTCTTGGCTTTTATTTTGCAACGCTGTCGTTTTTGTTTTGATATTAATTACATATTTTGCAAAATATTACTACATTAGAAGAATTTTATGTACACAACGTAAAAAATAATATATATTCATAAAATTCAGTAATAGTGCAAACTATAGAAATTAATCAATATATACAATAATGGCAATCAAAAATGTAATATACCTACATTATAAATATATTTATATGTATTTAAAGTAAAGCAAATATATATGGTGCAAACATAGTCTTGCATAAGGCATCGTTATATATATATGCATATTATATTGCATATAGTATTGCATTTATATATTTAATTTCCAAATTTTTCTAAACAATTTGAGCGCGGACAACGTAATAATAAAAAGCATAATATAAATTTAATGTATTAAAACAATTGCATTGTCCTCAAATATGAGTTATACGCAATTTTATAAATGTTAGTATTTTTAACTCTTGATTATGGAAAGGAAATATTTGTATCTAAATGAAAGCCTAAAAATATCTTTACTCATCAAAATTGTCAATTTTACTTCGAAATAGTTATATTTTGGTTTAATCTCATATGTTTTTCTGTCAAATATGTAACTACCTAGTTTTATTTTCTCTTTAAATCGGTGCTTTAATTTTGTTAAATATGTTTGGTTATATGACATCTTCTTTTTTTAAATAAAATTCTGTGAAATCTTCAGAAAAGATCACTTTTATGTTGATAATGTATTTTTCGATAAAACGTCAAAATCAATCAACAAGGCTGACGAAAATAAGTAGAAGAAGAAGAAGAAACACATTTTCATCGAAATTGACCTCCTTTAAAAAGTATCTAGAAACCTTTTCAAAAGTTTATCTTAGGTGCATTTTGTTCCTTAGAGCTTGGCGATAACGCTGATACCAAAATGATCTTTTTAAGGTATTCTTGCCTGATTAGCGTTCAAAATAGGACCATTCTCTTTAGCATTAATGACTAGATCTGTTATCATCTCTCAAGTTAATTATCGAAGGTTTTGTCTAATTAATAATAGTAACCATGAAAATGATTCATACGAAATTTAAAAATAGTCAATTTTTGTAAATATACGTTGCAATTTTTCACGAAATGTTCAAACGATGATATTTATAAATGATTTAAAATGGTTTCAAACAAATATTTAAAAGGTTTTAGTAAAGAATCTCAAAAACTATCGCTTAAAAATGAAAATTCGACCTTTAAATGCAAATCGTTTAGTTAATAAATTCAACAATTTAACCAGAAAAAAATTTCGTAACTGATAATAAATAATTTTAACATAATCCTCTAATATCAATAATCAATTAATTCAAATTTCGTGAAGTAAACGGTTCTCACTCATTTTTAAAGATAGAAACGACTAAAACTGCATTCACTATACCAAAGATGATGATGACTTTAACAATTTGTATAAAGAATAAAATGAAATAGAACGAATATAACGAAATTTTTTGCCCACACGTTAGAATTAAATTGAGAAAATTTGACCCTTAATGCCTACTTTTATTGATTTACTTTAATGCTCTATTTTTATCTATTTACAACAGCAATTTCTCACAATGGTTGGCAGTACTTCTTTGGTTGCTCTACTCATAATGAAATCCATGTGTTTGGATGACAATGATCTGACAGTAAAAGCCAAGATGATGTCTAGTGTCTTTTTCGTTATGGGCATTTCAACCGCTTTGCAGTCCACTTTCGGAATCCGGTGAGTGAACACAGTTCCTTTTAACATCATATTACTTTGTAAGCAATATGCAATACTTGTTTCTCAATATCCGTTCAGAGAACTCGCCAAAACACAGGAATAAAATCACTTAAATATGAAGATTCTAATAATTTTTTTTTTATACTTTTATATTTTATAATGTCTGTATACGAAGAATATATGTATACATGCAAACAAACGTAATAATTTTTACAAAGTTTAAAATGTATTATTTTGCTAATTTTATTTGAATAATGAACAATTACTTAATAAAATTTTCTCCATTTTTCGTCAAGGTGAATTGATTGAATGTTTAATATTTTAATTATCTTTAAAAAAAACTTTAATTTTTTTATAGTTTCATTCTAAATAGACATAAAAGTTACCATTTTTTGTTATTTGAAAAACGCCAGCATGTTAATTTAGGTCTAACTGTTTCATATTTTACATCTATATTCTGTGAATGTAAAATTTCCAAACGTTTTACCTTATTCATGAATTGCTTACGTCATTGAACATCTGTCCCATATCAAGGTTCCCGACTTCATATTTGCAATAATGATGGTAATGTCTCTAAGAACTAGTTTATTAAAATATCAATTTAGCAAAATGTTAGGACGCGTAAGCTATGCAATGAACACTAAAAATCGAGCTTTGTTTGCATATTACATAAATTTAAATATTTTAGAAAAGCATACAAAAACATACAATACAAAGTTAATTGGTTAAAAATGCGTCCCTTATTTAATGAATAAATCACATATAAAACCTAAACAGACCTTCGTAGTAAAATGATTCTATATATAATATAATTAGAAAGAAGAATACAAGCACGGATGTACACACTTATTTTATAGGTTACATTTATGATACACAATATATAGATATATTCAGTTTTACATAAAATTATATTTGATACATTTATGCTATATTGAAGTATGTTTTTCAAAATAAAATTATAAAATGGGCTATTGCCACTCCAATAATTCATTTTACATAATAAGAGGGATTTATATTTATACAATGAGTATGTGTGTGTTTTAATATCGATGAACGATATTTATAGAAAATATGTTTAACACTGCTTCGTTGAAAGTTACATATAGGTAACAAAATTGCAATTTATTGTTGTTCTTTTACCTGAAAAAACCAAACTTATTATAAATATTTATTTGCTATATGTAAATGGTTTTTACAAGAGTAATAAGTGCATTTTCAGACTTCCCATAATACAAGGAAGCACTGCAACACTCCTGGTTCCACTTTTAGCCTTCATGAAATCACCCCAGCTACCAGCATGCCCTACAGGTAATGATTCTGAGGCAATATACAAGTATTATGTAAGTCCTACTCTTATATAGAGTTCTTAGTAATCATAGAATGATAGACGTATAAGGTGTGCCATACACTATCCCGCAGAATTACAAATATACAAATAAAAAGTCGTTTAGTAAAAATACTTTAGAACAAAATATCCCAGAATGTCCTTTAATAGACGCGCTTAACTTAGAGCCAATTTGCGGAATTGTTGTAATTTTTTAAACTAAACAAATATCTCCACATAGTATGTGCAAAATCAAACCCGAAATTTAGTTGCATCATTACAATATATTTTTTATAATCAAGTATAAATATATGTATATACTATTTATAAATATATTTTATATATATCTTGGAAAATATTGTTTAATTCATTTTCAAAATTCCAAGCAAGTGGACTCAATTCGTCTTCGTCCTTAAATGAAACTGATAGTCCTCCTTGGATGGTACGCTCAAACTTAGTAAGTATTTATTAATTATGATTGAATTTGGTTTTTAATTAATTTGTTTGAATTCTTATCATTAATTTTATGTATAAGTATACAGCTGCAAATATATATTTGGTTCTTCTTACGTGTTCAATACATTGTCTACACCAAGAGTTTTATACTGCTCACGAGTGAAACGTATTTTTAAACATTATACAGGGAGATACTAAAACAAATATAGTATCTCCCTGACATTATATTATAATAAAGTTCAATTCTGCTTATATACATGTATGTAAAAATTTATAATGCTTTATTTTTAAGAAATTGATAATGTATTGCTATTTCATTTTTAACAATCCGATGAGTGCGACCATTGAAGAGATCCAAAAACGCGTTGTCCGTTTTTTTCATTCTGCTAGTAATATATACGCCAATAGTTTAAAACTAACGATATTGTCATTATCTCTTTATAAATTATATTATTAAATGTTTAGTTTTTCTCTATTATAATATTTATAATCATTTATGGAAGACAACTTAAAAAGCAAATTCGAAGTAAAGTAATTCATATAAAGACTGTTTTATTACACAATACAGATAGTGTATAAATACAGACAGATATGTTAGTTTATAGACGAAAATCGTATAAATATAAATAATTATATATATACATATGTATAAGTGTAAAATAATATCCCATTTTACTATATTTATTGTCAAACTAAAATAAATAGAGCCCCCTTTCGTCAAAAATTATTTATTAACAAAAACGGCAAGCGTTTCTAATGTTTCAAAATTAAAACTGATTTTAATATTTAAACATGTATTTTATCTCTATTTCCTTCATCTCTGCTAGATTAGCGGTACAATTATGCTGAGTGGTGTCTTTGAAATCATAATCGGTATGAGCGGGATCTTATCCTTCCTTCTACGCTTCGTAAGTCCACTTGTGATTTCACCAGTAATCACCTTAATTGGTCTATCACTCTTCGAGGTTGCGGCTTCAAATGCGCAAGGACAGTGGTGGATTGCACTCATGTAAGAGAGTCACACAACTGATTGATTTATGGCAAAGGCGAGTTATGTGGTATTAGCGTTTTAAAAGCTAGCAGACAAATTACATTCTTTGTAAGTAGAAACTGATATTAAACTCAGATGAATTCGACAACCGCAGTGATACCATAAATCTAATGCAAATATGGTACTATTTGAATGATACTTTATTTGAGGCTAATAAGAAATCTGATAAGTGTTCGAAAAATTAGAATCGGCAAACATGACACATTCATTACAGATAATAATAATTTGAAGTTATACTTTAAAACTGAGAATAATAAATCTACAAATGTTTTCCTACTCTGCTCTACTCTATATTTTTCAGGACTACGGGGCTTACCATCATATTCACATTTTACATCGACCGATTACGTTTGCCGTTTCCCTGGTTCTCCAAATCTCGGAAGTGTCACGTGATCTGGTGTGCGCCATTTCGCACAGCACCGGTAGGTTCATACTCGTATATTAATGAAAGTACATATATACAGAGATCTACATATAATAGCAAATTCCTAATAAAATCACCTAATTCCTTCCCATCATTTCAATAAGGGCCCTACACTACTACCAAATAATGTCCAAGATAAAACTGTTTATAATAGTAAAATATATTTACGACTAATTTCGTCCTATACGGACATGATCAGAAATTAGAATATTAAATACATTAATAACATAAATAGAGCATATTATACAGGTTTCAATAAGGAGAACTAATTATATACATACAAAATCTACTGCGAAACTGAGATATGAGAGTACAGATCAATCAATTAAACTGAGAAAACAAGTGAGAAAGGTTAAAAAAGGTTGAGAAAATAAGACTGAACTTATTGCGTACGAGATTTACTAAGAATGGGTTGATTATATCATGTACAATGATTCTTCTATCGATATGTCAAGAAAATTATTAACAGTGTTGAGTATAGAAAAGCTATTAATATTTCAGGAACAGCTACATAAAAGGCTGTGACATGTAAGAGCCGAATTTCTCGACGGAAATTCTGCTTAGAAATTCTAGTGACGAGATGGCACTTAATTTTACCAATGTAACGCCACTGCCTGTATTCTCAGAACAAATAAATTGGTATATAACACTAAGTTTTAAAGCGAGAAATACTGAGTACCTGGTTTGTTTCTTTGTTTGTATTTACCGTATTTCTTGTAAATCTTTCCGCTTTTGTAAATATATGTAGATATTTTTTATTTTAGTGACTATATAATGGATTTTATTTTAATGTGATTTTATGTAAGGTGTATCCGTTGATTTATTTATAGTTTTAATAATGTAGTGTTATATTTTGTGTATTATTTTATTAAGAAATATTATTTTTTAGTCCCCAATTATATTATATAATAAGCGTATAGTTAATTTAACTCAATTTCTAATTTTATTTTGCATTTATTGTCCTGTACAAGATATATCTCTTTTGTTTTTATTTTGATTGATAATGGTTAGTAGAGATTAATCGAAACGTCTCGTATTATTTAATATTTTCCACTCTGGGATTTTTCTTCACGTTATGATTGATAAACACTGGCATTAGTGTTTTTACAATTCTTCTTATTAATAACATTTTAAAACGTTATTTACAAGACAAAACAAAGTAAGAGTACAATGCCCTAACGTGCAACTCAACAAAAGTAGAATTAATATAGTAACCACTTATTAATTACAGTTATATTACACTATTATACAATTTATAATCAACAACAATATCGAAACAAACCTACATATGTGTGTTTGTTAAAATAATTATTCTCTTGTTATATTCATTTTTATTCTGCAATGTTTTTTCTCTTTTTAGTATAGTTTATAATAATTATTCTCTTGTTATATTCATTTTTATTCTGCAATGTTTTTTCTCTTTTTAGTATAGTTTATAATAATTATT